>CACRXK020007598.1:0-22459 GCA_902702795.2 Paramuricea clavata
ACTCACTGCGTAGCCGCGTAGCCACATAGCCACTAAAAAATATACCTACAGTATACTTTAGTAATTACGTCATTATATCAATGTCTCGTTCTTTCAAAGCCTCACTGGGTAGCCGCGTAGCCACGTAGCCACTAAAAAAATATACCTACAGTATACTTTAGTAATTACGTCAATATATCAATGTCTCGTTCTTTTAAAAACTCACTGCGTAGCCGCGTAGCCACGTAGCCACTAAAAAATATACCTACAGTATACTTTAGTAATTACGTCATTATATCAAGTCTCGTTCTTTTAAAAACTCACTGCGTAGCCGCGTAGCCACGTAGCCACTAAAAAATATGCCTACAGTATACTTTAGTAATTACGCCATTATATCAATGTCTCGTTCTTTTAAAACCTCACTGCGTAGCCGCGTAGCCACGTAGCCACTAAAAAATATACCTACAGTATACTTTAGTAATTACGTCATTATATCAAGTCTCGTTCTTTTAAAAACTCACTGCGTAGCCGCGTAGCCACGTAGCCACTAAAAAATATGCCTACAGTATACTTTAGTAATTACGCCATTATATCAATGTCTCGTTCTTTTAAAACCTCACTGCGTAGCCGCGTAGCCACGTAGCCACTAAAAAATATACCTACAGTATACTTTAGTAATTACGTCATTATATCAAGTCTCGTTCTTTTAAAAACTCACTGCGTAGCCGCGTAGCCACGTAGCCACTAAAAAATATGCCTACAGTATACTTTAGTAATTACGCCATTATATCAATGTCTCGTTCTTTTAAAACCTCACTGCGTAGCCGCGTAGCCACGTAGCCACTAAAAAATATACCTACAGTATACTTTAGTAATTACGTCATTATATCAAGTCTCGTTCTTTTAAAAACTCACTGCGTAGCCGCGTAGCCACGTAGCCACTAAAAAATATGCCTACAGTATACTTTAGTAATTACGCCATTATATCAATGTCTCGTTCTTTTAAAACCTCACTGCGTAGCCGCGTAGCCGCGTAGCCACGTAGCCACTAAAAAATATACCTACAGTATACTTTAGTAATTACGTCATTATATCAATGTTTCGTTCTTTCAAAGCCTCACTGCGTAGCCGCGTAGCCACGTAGCCACTAAAAAATATACCTACAGTATACTTTAGTAATTACGTCATTACATCATTGTCTCGTTCTTTTAAAAACTCACTGCCTAGCCGCGTAGCCACTAAAAAATATACCTACAGTATATAATCATTTCATTGCATCGTTCTCGTAAAACTCGAGAACGTAAAACTCACTTTAGTAATTACGCAATCACTTCATTGCCTCGTTCTCGTACTCACTGCGTAGCCACGTAGCCACCGATATTTCTAGCGGATCTTCAAAAGTGGACGGGTATTCTGCAATCGCTCCTGTTTAGCTATGTTTGAGCCTTTTTTAGAGTTTTTTACATTTCGAATATGTTCCTTCTTTCGGGTTCCAAATGATCTTCCAGTTTCGCCAACATATGACCACGAGCAGTCAGAGCAAGGTATATTATATACGACGTTGATACGTTGTTCAGGTGGAACTTGATGTTTAGGGGTAGGAAAGATTCTTTGTAAAGTTTTTAAAGGTCTAGTCGTTACCCTAATGTTCTGTTTTTGTAATATACGTCGGAGTGCATCAGTTATTCCACTAATGTATGGTAGGACTACATGTCCATATGGTTTGTCATCTTGAGTAACGCGTTTGAAAAATTGGCCCACAAGTTCCTCAGGTGATGGTTCACGTTTGTTAGCAGTCAAATCTTTTAGCGTTTGTTTAATAATTTTATCGGGATATCCATTACATTTTAGAGTTGTTGTTATGTTATTGAGTTCGTCTTGTTTGCTTGTGTGTTTGGTTGGTAAAGTTTGTGACCTATGTAGAAGGGTTCTAGCTGTGCTAATTTTGTGTTTAATGTCGTGCATGGTGAGAGTTGAAGTCAAGATATCTATCTGTGTGCGTTGGTTTCCTGTATACGTCAACTTCCAGGTTGTTACAATGTCGCGTTATAAGTGCATCTAGAAATGAGATTTGATTGTCCTGTTCAAGTTCACTAAGTTCAATAGTGAAAGAGATGTTAGGGTCAATGTTGTTCAAAGTATTGTGAAATGTCGAAATAGCAGTCTTTTCAATGATCGAGAAACTGTCGTCAACAAAACGTTTCCATGTTTTAGGTTTTGTAAGAGTTGTGTGAATGGCTGTATTTTCAATCACTTCCATGCAGAGGTTGGCCACAACTGGGCTGACTGGGCTACCCATGGCACAGCCATGAATTTGTTTGTAAGTTACGTTGTTATAGATGAAATAGTTGTTAGAAAGCGTAAAGTCTAAAAGTGAAATAATGTCGTCAATTGTAAGATTAGTGCGTGATGTCAAAGTAACGTCCTGTTCGAGTTTAGTCCGTATGTATTGACAGGTTTTCGGGACGGGAATAGCTGTAAATAGTGAAACAACGTCAAAGGATACCATGACCTCATCATCATCAATCTTTATGTTTTTAATTTCTCGCGCGAACTCGGTGGAGTTTTTAACAGAGTTGTTCTGGATAGGAGAGAGTATAGTTGTGAGGTATTTTGAGGTGTTGTAAAGAGCTGAACCAATGCCATTGATAATAGGCCGCAGAGGGTAGCCTTCCTTGTGGTGTTTCACAGAGCCGCGAATTGTAGGTGGTAAGCCGTCAGTCGAGTGTAGCCTATTGTAAGTTCTATCATCAAGTTTCCCTTCTTTCTTCGAAGATAATAATCTAGAGTTTAGTTCTCTTTCAACACGACCAAATGGATTTTTCTTTACTGTTTCATACGTTGTAATATCATCAAGTAGACCCTGCATTTTCTCATCATAGTCCAGACGGTCCATCACAACGAAGCAGTTACCTTTGTCAGCTTTAGTTATTAGTTTGTTGACGACAGTTTCTCGATCATTAAAAAGACTGCTATTTCGACATTTCACAATAAAACAACATTGACCCTAACATCTCTTTCACTATTGAACTTGAACAGGACAATCAAATCTCATTTCTAGATGCACTTATAACGCGACATGGTAACAACCTGCAAGTTGACGTATACAGGAAACCAACGCACACAGATAGATATCTTGACTTCAACTCTCACCACGACATTAAACACAAAATTAGCACAGCTAGAACCCTTCTACATAGGTCACAAACTTTACCAACCAAACACACAAGCAAACAAGACGAACTCAATCACATAACAACAACTCTAAAATGTAATGGATATCCCGATAAAATTATTAAACAAACGCTAAAAGATTTGACTGCTAACAAACGTGAACCATCACCTGAGGAACTTGTGGGCCAATTTTTCAAACGCGTTACTCAAGATGACAAACCATATGGACATGTGACTCTACCATACATCAGTGGAATAACTGGTGCACTCCGACGTATATTACAAAAACAGAACATTAGGGTAACGACTAGACCTTTAAAAACCTTACAAAGAATCTTTCCTACCCCTAAACATCAAGTTCCACCTGAACAACGTATCAACGTCGTATATAATATACCTTCCTCTGACTGCTCGTGGTCATATGTTGGCGAAACTGGAAGATCATTTGGAACCAGAAAGAAGGAACATATTCGAAATGTAAAAAACTCTAAAAAAGGCTCAAACATAGCTAAACATGCATGGGATATGGACCATATAATTGACTTTGATAATGGGAAAGTAATAGATCGTGGCAACTATCGGACACGTAAGACATTAGAATCTTGGCATACTGCTATAATAACAAATTCTGACAATAATTCTAAGCCGCTTCCGAAACAATATGCTATGCTAGTTAATAACAAATGTCATCGCTAGACGCTTCAATTATCACACATATCTTGCACTTCCTGTTATATATATATATATATATATATATATATATATATCACCTAACACATGCATGCACGCTTGTAATTTAATATTAATTCATTCCGCTTTACCCGTCGAAGACTACAGTTAGGTAGTCGAAAGCTCGTTTTTAAATAAAAAATTTTAGTCAGAGAACTTTATATTTTTAAATATTTGCTTTACTCACAATTTCTGATGTTTTCTCGAACGTAAATTTTAATAGCTTTAATTTCCCGGTTAAATCTTTCTCTAGTTTATCCATATTTCGATCTCGTCGCAGGTGCCACTTTGTCGGAATGCTCTACTAAAAGGGCCGTCCTTCACGACAATTCACTGTGTTTTTAATCGCCAAATTATTCGATTTTATTTCGTATGTTGTACTATGTTTACACGCCTATATTTCTCTCGCTCGCAATGTCTCACTATGTTGTTTTTGCTAAATGTCAATCATACACTAATTATGTCCTTATATGGTGTTCATATCTAGTGTTTGTTCATAACCTATTTATAGTCGGTTTCCAACAATAATAATAATAATAATAGTAGTAATAATAATAATAATAATAATAATAATAATAATAATAACGTAATTTTCAGTTGTAATGCAGCATGAAATTTATGTGGTATTTTACGTACGCTTCATTAGCTGACACTTTTTCTTGTTTGAGTGCAAGAAAATGTATTTACTCATCATGCTTCAAGTTGTCTGAAAAGATAAATTTCTATTTGGACAAAAATGTTGATTTATTGATATGTTGTGTCACTGGGGATGCATGGTGGAACAGCATGCAGGGGTGCCAATTAGGTTGTCTACGTATATCTGTTTTTGGTTGTTGAAAATTGGGGGCTTTTGCCTTATACATAATGCAAGTTTATTTACATACCTCCTTGTATAATTTAGCCTAGTCGTTGTTTTAAATGATGACAAGATGGGTTATAATGGGTTATCTGCACAACACAACGAATTGAGTACTAGCAACTGTATACTACTAAGTGAAAATGAGCTTCATTGTTTATGTCACAATATTTCATAGCTTTCTATATTATAGGCCTAGCCTTCACTATAGCTGGGAAGATTTTGGAAAATTTGATAGCAGCCACTGCGCCTGAAGTATGACATAAACACTTGAAAGACACTGTTTAAACAAATAACAAGTTTTAACTATCAAAGACTTTTGATGTATTTTAATCACCAGCATTAGGCCATAGGATGAGCATCCAAAAGATGCTTAGAAAATGGATTCCGTTGTACCCCTCGTGTAACAACGTAATTTTCACATGAATCTATAGATAAAAACTTACTTTATCAGAATCTGTTGCTCCCCAAGCGAAACAGGTGCACAATTGCGAAAATAATCCCTCCAAAGTTCGCTATTTTCCCGCTTCGAAATATTCGAACCGCCATTATTTTGGTAGCAAATACGCATGCGCAAGTCAGCCAAACTCGCACTACGCACGCGCAGACGCGAGAAATGGATTTTCCCTGTGGGTTTTCCCCGATTTCCCCCGTAAAACAACAAAATAAAATCACGGAATAAAGATCAAACCTTGTAATATTAACGAATAAATGCACACACATTAAATATTGTTTAAAATACATTGTACATTTTGCTTGCTCATATGCTAAATCACTTCAATTCATTGGCTATTGTTTCAAAATACCGTTTTAACGTTTGTGTATCAAACAGGATGGGGAATATTTAAATATACATACAATTCACACGATCAAGGAACAAATTAACTATTTCGCTAAACTAAAGCCTTGGCCAAACGTAAGAAACAGTATTTTTCAATGTTTACTCAAATGGTTCCCCATACGCGTCTCGGCCGGGCGGGGGCACATGCCCCTTTTTTGTCAGCATTTTTAAACAAAAACTAGGTTAATCACAAGTGGGTGCAATTAAAACAATGTTTGTCATGCACACTCATGCAATTAAGTACATAATTGTAACACGTGCTGTACACTAAATGAATAAATAAATAGTTTATACATTCACTTGACCAACTTTGTGAGTAATTTTTCTTTAAAATTAATGCAACAATAAAACAAAAATATGTCTATTTATATACATATTGATCAAAGGTCCCACAATAACATGCTGCTGATACTTTGTGGTACATTATATGAGAATACAAAAAAAAACTGCATATAATGCACCTATCAATGTTAAGTCCCAGATGTGGGGTATTTGATCATTAATTGCATCCCAACCCTAGGGATTTTGATTAGGATTTTGGGCACGAGTTAGTGCAATTTGAACCAAAATGACTTTTATTAATATAGTATTTATTGCAGTTTATTGCAAAATGTTGGGGTATTTGGCCAATATTTATTGCCCAACAGTGGGACATTTGATTGAAAATTTTCTCAAAAAATCAAATGCCCCACATATGTCCGACCCCCCTCTGTGGGGCTTAACATTGATAGGTGCATAAAAACAACCATTTCTCAAACTTTATCTGAATTAGTTGTGTAACAGCATTTATACAAAATACTGTTAAAAAGGACAAGTGGGCCTTCACTGCTATAAAGAGCATTCTATCCAATGGCATTCTAGGACCAATTAACATCTCCATGGCGTTGTTCTCCAAAGCATCGAGCAGCTATATAAATCAGATTGTCTTTTTGACCAGCATGAAGTACAGACATAGCCTTGGCAACAAGTGGGAGAAAATTTTGAGGGACAAATTTAGCATCTAGACCAGGATTAAGTTTTACCAGCCATTTTTGAAACAGGTGGATGAGTAGTTGTTCTGGTTGTCGCTGGATTAATTTTGAAAATCCAGAAGTCATCATGTCAATAACATTTACCAGAGAGGTGAACAAGTTTAGAACTCCAAATTTAATGATGATGCTTAATTCTTGCAGGCACAATCATTGACAAAAATAGAATCCACAAGCCAAAATCACGAATCTCAAATCTAAAACATAAGCCAAACAATAAATTTCAGCAACAAAATATTGTTACAGAAGTGCTTTAATTACTTACATACTTTAAACAATACATATAAATCCATAATATATCGAATCTTCTGTAGTGTATCAAATATCTTTAGAAAAAAGCTAGTAATAGCAGTTCATTATTGATCTGAGTGACAAGGCAGCATATTTTACAAAGGGCTATATTCAACTGTGAATATCTCGAAAATGGTCGAGAGGCCGAGGGGGGCCGGCTGGATAGAATTAAAGATTATACTTTTATTTAACTAATCGTGAAAAAAATAGCGAAATCGAACCATGGAGATTTGAGATTTTTGTCTTCAAAGATTGCTGACAGAAACGCCATTAAATTACATCGCGACGGCATAGCGCCTAAGTGAGAGGTCAAAATAAACTGGAAAATGACGCTTACCTTTTAAGATACCGTTCCAATGGGTACATTGACTGTTGTAAAAGTAGTATCGCGTGAAATTTTCAAAAAAATTTGCATAACAATATGAAAAAAATCGACATTTATGAGCCCTATGTAAATTTTCGATGCCAAAAGCTTCGTGCGAGCATGAGAAAAATGGCGCAATCTGATTGGTCGAGATGTTCGCCTAATTGGCTGTCCAACCTCCTCTGGCTGTTTGATAGGAGTGAAGAAGGGAAAAACATAAAAAATACATGTAAGAACGCTTGAAAAATCGTTTAATTCATATAACAAATTGTAAAACTTTTTTTTCAATTTTTAAACGTAAGCAAATTATTGTAATTAATTAGCGTCCTGTACGAATTAAATTTATTTCATTTCAAAGTGCAAGTAATAAGTTGAAGAGTTTAATATCGGCAAAAAGCAATTAATTTCAATTCACATTTAAAAACGTTTTACGTAGAGTTTCGTTTTGAATTTTACATTAGAAATAAAGCGCACAGAAACCAAAATAATATACCTACTTTATTTATTTGATATATTGATAATTCTGTATTTAAAAGTGTTCAAGTTTCATCTATTTTTTGCAGGTTTTACAAAAAATTAAAAAAAAACAATTATCGTGTTGCCATGACTGACATGACGTGTCAACGCGAGCCTGCGTTCAGTGTTGGCGTAACTGCGAATACTTCATGTTGAAACAATGTTTGGAGAATAATGGTTGTTGCATGCATGTATTTCTAGTATATTTCTAGATTGACCAGTCTATCCTGATACTCGACCCAAAGGATTTATTTAATAACGACTAGAGGGATCTTATGATTTACGAAATATCGCCAATTGTAAACTTTGTGACAATATTAAAGACCGTGGCGTGTAATTTCCTACATTGGCTTCACTGAAATTCAACGATCAAGAAATATGCCGAATATTAAATACAAAACAATGGCAAAATGACATGGCAGACCATTAATCGAATATTAAATCGAAACAATAAAAAGAAGAAAGGGCCTCCTGATATGTTTCGAGAAAAGAACTCAAATGTTAATTATTCCGACCCAATTGAGATTGCAAAAAAATCAACGAATATTTTGTAAATGTTGGACCCAATCTGGCCAAATGTATTAAAAAATGACACAATACCATTTGAAAATTATCTCAAAGGTACCTATTTAGAAAGTATGTTTACTGAACCAGTTACAGAATACGAAATCTTGACTGAGATTGATAACTTAAAGTGGAAGTCAAGTCTGTATGTAAACAAACGGTTTGTTTACATTTTGAACTGCTGTATTTTTTAAAATGTGATGTACTGTCTGAATATCTAACACCATTTTCGTTCGCTATGCTTCTAAATGAATATGAAATAAAGTTTATGTTCAGAAAAATTCGAAATATTCGAAATCCTCTCATTGTTATGAGCACAACCGATGCGCAGAACGGACTTGACTTCCACTTTAAATGTAACTAAAAGTGCAGGTCATGATAGTATCAGTGCCAAAATGGTAAAAGCAATAAAACAAGAGATTTGGAAACCTCTTGCACATATTTTCAATTTAACTTTTGAAACTGGATTATAACCGAATACTACTTTAAAGCAAATGAAAATTGTCTATTTGAAAAATATAGGCCAATTTCAGTTCTCACGTGTTTTTCGAAATTGCTTGAAAAAGTAATGTAGAGGAGAGGTTGAAAAACAAAACATTTTATCTGAACATCGATATGGTTTCAGGAAAGATCGCTCCACTGAACATGCTATTATTGAATTAACTGACAAAATCTCAAAGGCCATAGATGAAGGAAAATACACAATCGGTATTTTCCTTGATCTAGGCTATATCTAAGGCTTTTGACACAGTTAACCATGAAATTCTTCTAAAAAAACTAGGACAATATGGTATAAGAGGAAATTGCTTAAAATGGTTTGAAAACTACTTGCAAAAAGAAATGAATGAAGTATCAATAAATACTAAACAAACTAAGTACGTCATTTTTAAATAAAAAAATAAAAAATGTGACACTGATATTTATATTCAACTTAACAATAACATTATACATCAGGCTACTGCTGTCAAATTTTTAGGTGTAATAATAGATCAAGAAAACCCATATAAACTCAGTTATTATTAATATTATTAAAGCATTGGCATTGATTCCAAAAATACGACATATACAAACAAAAATACATTAAATGTACTTTATTATGCATTAGTTTACCCATATCTTACTTATGGGAATTTAATATGGGGCAACACGTACTCAACAAGGCTGCCAAAAATATTGAATTTACAGAAAAAAAATTTCAGATTGATGAATTTTAAATCCTATCTTGAACACCCAAAACCATTATTTCAAAAATTGAAGATCTTGAATATCTTTAAGATTAATGACTATTTAAGTTGTTTATTTATGTACTGTTTTAAACATGTACAAAATCTACTTGAATTTTTTAATGGCTACTTCATACAAAACGATGAAGTGCATCATTACAATACTCGGATTTCTAACAAATTGCATGTCAATTATGGTAGAACTAATTATGCAAAACGTACTATT
Organism: Paramuricea clavata; assembly: GCA_902702795.2. Lineage (NCBI taxonomy): Eukaryota > Metazoa > Cnidaria > Anthozoa > Malacalcyonacea > Plexauridae > Paramuricea > Paramuricea clavata. The sequence continues at coordinate 9,792 of CACRXK020007598.1, forward strand.
GTTAATAAGAGAATGTTAGGGTTTGTAATCCAAGTGAGAATATATACATTTTAAGACCTAACCAGGAACGACTGCGAAAAATGCAGCACAAGGTCCTCTGGTAGGAATTGAACCTACGGCCCTGCGATATATATACATGAACTTACGGTTAAAGCTCAACAGCTGGCCTCTGTAGCTCAGTTGGTTAGAGCGCTGCACCGGAATCGCAGGGCCGTAGGTTCAATTCCTACCAGAGGACCTTGTGCTGCATTTTTCGCAGTCGTTCCTGGTTAGGTCTTAAAATGTATATATTCTCACTTGGATTACAAACCCTAACATTCTAATATTAATTCCACCAAGTGAAGTGCAAGAATCCCCTATTGTTAATAAGGGAGTTAAAATATGGAACTTTCTTGATAAAGAAACTAGCAAAACTATATGTTTTATTCTACTTTTAAGAAAAAGTTGAAAATCCTTTTCTTGGAATATAGGCTACCTAATGGCTTTCATTTGTAATCTCGCATAATAAACTCTTGTAAATTGTGTATATTTATATTCAAATCACTATATTTGTAAAACCCTTAATTGTCTTTGACAAGATTGAACAAGCTTTATCATTCTTTATAATATTTTTAAACTAGGGGCATTTGAATAAAAGCCAGATAGGGTTTTTCATAAAGGTTCCTAGCCCTTAATGTTTGTACAAATATACATTGTAAATATACATGTATTTAGCTTTACCTATATGGGCAAATCAAATCAAAGTATACCTCTCTGTTATCAAATCCACGGTAAAATAATACCACACAATAGCTAGCTACTCAAAGGATTAACAATTGCAGTGTTTACGTACTAATTATACGGTATATAGCCCAACTCAGCCAGAGAGACTCAGCCTGTTTCTCTGATATTATATTTATAGACAATACTCTCTGAATAGACAATAATCAATAGACACCGCATATTAATAAGTATAAATTTGATAAACAGCTCGAATTGTGACATTTCCATTGACTTTACTGTGACCGATGTTCTTTATAATAATATAAATACAAGAGGATTTTTATTTTCCGAAATATATACGGATTTATATAAAGGCATGCTGGCATTGTAGCCTATAGTGTAAAGAAATGTATAGTGTCTATTTTACTAGGGAAAATAGAAAAACATTTGCGATGTTTCCCTTAAATTAAATACATATTTCATGGTGTCTATGCTCATGGTAGGCCTACACTAGACTATAGATAAACGGGTTGTTCTCAACGAAAGCTTTAAAAATGTCGAATAGCCTATAGCTAGTTAGCTACCAAAGTCCAAACTCTAAATGTTATGTCTATTGTGAGTATGACTGTGCTTATCCATTTAGTGGTGCATATATAGCTATATATATTCGTATTAAAATGTCATCTGTGCATGTATATCAGAAAAATTATATTTTTATACTGTATATATTGCTGTTATTCTTTTGCTTGATTCATTCATGAAGGCTACTATCTGCCGCAAAAAGGACAGCGCATGCATGTATATTGCCCATTGGCATTGAGTCCCGAGGCTGGGGATTTTTTACATTCACCTGAGAATTTTAATTTGTACTTTACTACGTATACCCACTCTCCTAAAGTTTTCAATAAAAACGATGAACTACGTTCAAAGATAAATCACAGACGGTTTTACTATTCTATCTGTTAAGCTACATGCCAAATTTTTCACATTATGTCATTGGCTTACAAACTCGTGATATAGTTACTTTTGGAAATTATCAACCTTCACAAAACAAGACGAGTACCGACAATTTCAAGTAAACCGGTTCAAAGCCTCTCAACATTTGCAAACAACAATTAACCAATCTAATCTGGCATATTATTTATAGAAATATTAGAAATATAAAAACAGTTTTAATAACAACTGTCAACTGACCATAGTGACCGATTTGATACGAAACATCTTCAAAGCATGCAATTTGATACTCTACCCTTCCCCCTTAGCCAATATATTTTTGGAAAGTCATGTGACCAGCCCCAACCAGGGTCTTTCCCATAGGTAAGGGGGGGGGGGGCTTTCCCATGGGTACTAGGTTGTTCCTGTATCTTTTTTAAGTTCTTTTTCTCGGCTACTTTGCACGCTTTGGCCCAAAACTTGTCGAGACAACAACAAATTTGGCAGCCGGTTAATTTTACACGTAGAACTATAGAACATTTGCTTTGTTCCTTTGGTCTATTCCTTTTTGCTTTCTGATAAATTTTGTATTTTAAAAGCTCTTACAGTTTTGTTTAGAGGGGAAATAACAGAGAAAAAGCAAGCCGGAGGCGAAGCCGAGGGCAACAACTGCGGTCGAGGGGCCACAAAATACACTGTTTTCCCGAGGTCTCAGTAAATAAGTGTTTGAAACTTCATGTTGACGCGCATGCGCATGGGTATTCTATTGTTGACCTGTCAATAAATGTTTCATTGTTGACCGGTTGCCTCCTCGCTAAAGCATACAGTGAACGTGACGTTTTGTGGACCGGCACCAATCTCTTTCCCCGAGTCTGCGATCCTCGGGAAGGAACGTGAGGCTCTGGGATAATCCGTTGCCGGAAGCCAGGAATCCTGGCTAAGATTGAACTGCGCATTCCAAGTCAACGGCCAATCAGATTCCTCCCTGAAACGGATTATCCTAGAGCCTCACGTTCCTTCCCGAGGATCGCAGGCTCGGGGAACGGAGTGGACCGGCACGTGATACCGTTTTGACAATCTGCAAACAGGAAAATTGAACTTTGATACTAACTATATAACAATGTAAATTCATATATATTTTCATATTTTATTTGTTCTTTCTTATGTAGGAAGAGCATGAAAAAAAGAAAAAGCAAGATGGAAAAAGAGCAAGAGCTGATAAAGATTATGTTCTGGAATTATTGTTTAAAGCTTTTGAACGACATCAGTATTATTACTTGAAAGATCTGATTAAAATAACGCAACAACCAGTGGTAAGAACTCATATGTTATCTTTTGATAAAATGACATCTATATTTTACTTTAGTTAATACATCAAGTGCGACAAGGTCTTTGGGAATCACAGACAGATAAATCGTATGTTTTTTGAAGGAATTGAACTAAGAATAATAAGTCTGGTTAACATCAGATGAGCTGGCATAAAAATATCAATGTAAACATCTGACTTTATATTTTTGGTAAAATTCCTGTAAAGCCCCGTTTACACGAGCAAATTTTATTTGACAAATTTCATATGTCAAAGATATTTTGCACGTGTAGATGATACATTTGTGACAAATTTATTGTGATAAATGCATTTTAACAAAAGCTAGCATACTAGCTTTTGATCAAATGCATTTGTCGTATTAAATTTGTCAAATAAAATTTGCTCGAGTAAGCGAGGCTTAAGGCTATGTTTGCATTATAACTCGTACCCAGGCTCTTTCTACTACGCTCCTTGCTGGAGGAAAGACCCTGGTCCAGGCTGATCATGTGTCTCCCAGATTTTTGGAGATAACAATCGGGACTTATACGGGGGGGGGGCAGGGAAGGCAAATGCGGCGTTTGCGTTGCTAAGAACTACCACGGAACGAAGTTTTTATTAGCATGTATTTTCCATAAAATACGTCATAACGGTTATTAAGGAACGAAGTTGTTAATAAGCCCACACTACAGCCTCGGTTTTAGGTTTATATCAACAAGAAAAGTGTTTTTTAAAACTTTTAGCATCATTTAGGTCTTACCCTATATTGCCCTCTATGTAACAACAGATAAGGCGTAAAAACCAATATATATATATATACTAAAACTGTTTGTACCAGTCAGTACGAACACCTGGTTTGGATGCATGTTTGTTTATATAAGGAGTCAAACGACTGAGTCAATTTTGCAGCATTAATGATTCAAGCACGTTAGGTGAAAGAACAGCCCGACAAAATGTAAAACACACACCAAATTATTGTGGGAGAATGGGTACAGGGTGAAGTGAACCAATTATATACATTATACTGTTAACCTCTGGTCAACCCACATACTCCTTAAGCCTTATGTTTTCATCCCGCAGGGGTATATATAAGACCTGCTATAGGAGAGACTGAATGCCCTAGGGGTAATCAGTCTCTCAGGGATAATCCCCGATAGGGCCCTGCCAGACTGGTAGCGACCCCTTCTGACATAGACCTGAACCAAGGGGTGATACTCCCCTTTGACAGTACTGTACCTACGATTCGACTGATTATATTTACATAAATAATCTGAGTCTATGGGCCTGAAGTTGACAACAACCTTTCTGAGTTCAAAGCATTTAGGAAGTCATTTTGTGCTTTTACCGGAACTCCAACTCCTCCAACACAAGCACAAATAGTTCAGAAATTAGGTCTCATGACACCAGAAATTTTTCAAGCATCCTGTAATCGGGAAAACGTACATTTTGCGGTAATGAAGAAAGGGGAAAACATCCCAAAGAAGACCTAGTAGAATATATCAAGGTAAAACACGCCAAACAATGTGACAGTGTTTGTTGTTTCTCCACTAAAGATACTTTTGAGCTTGCTTACATCTTCAAGTCGAAAGGTTTACCTGCAACGTATTACCACGGTCAACTTGATCATTTTGAGAAGAAAGAAAATGCAAAAGCTTGGCTAAAGGGCAAGGCACTTATCATGTGCGCGACAAGTGCTTTCGGCGTGGGGATTGACAAGTCTGATGTACGGTTTGTAATCCATATCACTACTATCAGGAAACTGGTAGAGCAGGGCGTGATGGCAACCCGTCCACGTGCATTATAATGTTTAGGTTTGTGGATAGAAACCAACTTCTCCGCACAATATCACCTCAAACAGCCGATGATCAAAAAGATTACTTGAGAAGCTCAGTCAATGCAGTCATTTCCTACTGCATGTCTTCAATCTGTAGACGACAATATGTCTTGGAACATTTTGGCGAAGTGTCTGAAGTTGACTGTAAGAATACTTGTGACAATTGCACAAATCCTATTCCTGCTCTCAGAGATTATACAAACGAGGCAAAATTAATATGCAAATGCGTTCAAGAAATGCAGACAATGACGCCCGTTATTAGTATAAAACAAGTGGCATAAACATTCAAGGGCTCCAAATAGAGAGAAGTAGAAAGTAAAGGCTTTCGCCAAATTTCTCACTATGGAGCTGGCAAAAACGTTTTCTAGAACGACGCAGAAACAAGAACTTTCATTCAACACTTGGTGATTTTGGAAGTGCTGAATGAGAGTGACCGTGTTGTAAACGGTCATCGGACAACGTCTGTTGTTGTTCTAGGACCAAAAGCAGTAGATATGAAGGAAGGAAAGAAAGGAACATATCTCCTCTGTAATAACATAACTCCTTTGTAATCTACTGATCCACATTCACGTGCACGAGTCAAACAAATCACAAAAATATTAATGCCAATGCATGGAAAAGTAGCTTTAAATTAACATTTGGTGTGACTATAATTTAAATGAGACGAAATTCACTTAGTTGATTTAAATTCGTCGTTTTCTTCCTAGGAACAGTACAAAATTCAATAAGATATGTAGGATTATGAATGTCTAAATTTAGAGTACATAAATTGCAGAATTTTGAATATATGACGTACGGGTACAAGATGGACATGTTAGAATAGTTAATCTACTAATATTATTTTTTGTTCAATTCAGCTCTATCCAATAGACCCTTTCGATATTTACGTCACGCACGTCGCTTTGCCTCGCTGTCGCTGATAAAAAGAGATTGGCTCATGATTCATGAGTGCGAGGCTACCAGGCTAAATGACGTAATTATCGAAATGGTGTATTTAGCAATAGCCAATATGTATTACTGTTGCACCCACTATATCAAATACTTAATTGTTTTTAAGATTGAGCAATCAACAATTTTGAGTTTGTGAAAAACGCCTCGTACAGTATATTCATTACCTTCTCTAAGCTGAAGGACGTTATATGCTTTCATCATGCTTAATTGCATGTCTAAACAGAATAACTGATGAATTAGGAATTTCTTTGTAATTGTTCACAATTCCATGTGCAGTAGACACGAAAATAACACTTTAAAGCCTTACAATTAATGAAAAGAGATCAATTGTCAAATTTGGAACTCGAGTGAGATCTCTTCAGCAGGGACTGGGTGAGGTGCATGCCCAGAGGTTTGCGTTTTCCGACTGCTTTCTTGTATGGCAAAGCTTTCGACCGTAAGCCCAAAACGAGCCCCTGCCAAAAATGAAACGGATAAGCATTATTAGTATTTATTATTTAAAGTGTAGTGCTTTATAGAGATTTCGAGCACTAATAAAAGTGATAATCTCACATGTGAGATTATTTATGATAATCTCACATGTGAAAATTATCACTTTTCAATTATCGCTTTTCTGTAAAAATTATCGCTTTTCAAAGACTGTCGTTTATATAATAAACAGAAAAATACATGGGTGCTTGGAAATACCAGATTTATTTCTCGTGTTGAACATGATATCTCACTCGTTCGCTGCGCTCACTCGTGAGATGTCATGTTCAACACTCGAAATAAATCTGGTATTTCCGCGCATTCATGTATTATTCTCTATGTATTCTGCATTAGCATTTTTGGTACATGCTTTTGGATAGCCGGGCCTTTCAATGGGTACTCGTTTGGCACATCGCTTCCACTGAGTTCAAAAAAGCCATTCTGCACACAGAACCAGAAGCACACAGAATGAACTTTGCTCTGTAGTTGGATGTATATTGAATGCTTGTCGACTGGCGTAAGCATTCCGAGTTGAGCCAAGTATTTGAAGGTTTCCCATTAGCCGTTGACACATCTGAACTGATGTATGACCTAAAAGCAAAATACAAAAATACCTTAATATTATAAAATAATATATTCAAAAGACAACGAACCTACCTACATGTGTGACCGGGATTTGCGAATGATTGAAATAACTGACATTCCTGCTTATCCCGACAACGCCAGAAGGGAAAACTATCCTTATTCGTACTTAATATCGCACATTTTTTATTTCGCGAACGTAAAAAGATCGCGAAATTAAACCGTCGCGAAGAAACTTCTTTTGAATTTTGTCATTTTCAACATTTTTACATTATTCCTTGCCGAAATCGCAAAAATAAAGCCTCGACAAGTACTGTCTCGAAAAAATCGCACGCAATAATTACGAATAAAGTATACTAAAATACATCCAAATACCTGTTGCATATGTTTTTAATGGCCTGACTATGTAAGTTTCGACGTATTCATCAAGGTCCACGTTGTGACCAGCTTTCCCACTAACGTTAACAGTTGAATTATTCTTGAACATCTCTCGAAATGCAATAACGCCGTCAGGGCCGTAGCGAAGAATTATTGGAAGTGGTTAACCCCCCAACTTTTGTAGATTTAACATATTCGGAAAATCGGGTTGGCCATTCGGAAAATTACGGCAATAATAGTATAACAAAATTTTACTTGTTTAATTAAACAGAGAAAATATTATAAAATGGTATTGTCAGTATAAACCATTGGTATAAACTGATTTACGAAATCACGGCATTTACACGGATAACGTAAAACAAATCGTAAATCGGTAAATGTTTTTCGGTTTATTACTTCTCAGGGTCGTAGCAGTCGATCGGGGGCAGCAGCCCTTACAATAATTTGCTGATAATCATTCTTTTTTCAAAATCATGCACACCTTTATCATTTAATTAAATAATATACCTTTAAAATACTGACAATAGACTAGAGGTGTGCATCGGATCGGACGTTTATAATCCGACAATTGCCTAATGTTTAAAATCCGATCCGAAATTGTCTAATCCGATCCGACTTTTGAAAAAGAATTCCAATCCGATCCGATCCGAAGAATTCTTTAATAAAATAAATTTCTCATTCAAGGTGAAATATTTAACCAAAAAAATATAAAAGCAAGAAATACATGTCAAGAAGCTGACAAAGTGACGTCCAATTGAAGTATCAAACGAATAATGCAGCGAAAACTGCGATGATACTTTGATAAATGTATGGATAATTAATTCTTGCGATAATGCATGGATAATTAATTCATTTTATTTCGGATATCGAAGTCCGAACCGACTACGAAACAACTTTATCAATCCGATCCGAAATTTACATTTTGGTTCCGAAATCCGAACGAATCCGATCGGATTTGCACACCTGTACGATAGACCTTAATTTCCCCATTTTAGTGAAATTTTGATCTAGACAAGCCTGGACAACAATTTCACCACAGCTTGAAAGAGCATCACAAAATTATTAATATTCCGAAGTTTCGTTGAATGTTGTAAAATGCGGATAATATAGCCTTGCGAAGTTTGCCGTTTTTCAGTCATTTTGCATTACAAACGGGAAATTGATAATCAGATGATCAAACTGATTATCAATTTCCATTTGTAATACAATGACTGTAAAACGGCAAACTTCTTTCTTCTATATTATCCGCATTTTACATTTCCTAACGAACCTTCGGAATATTACTAATTTTGTGATGCTCTTTCAAGCTGTGATAAAATTTTTGTTTAGGCTTGTCTAGATCAAAATTTCACTCATAAGGGGAAACTTCAGAGGGGAAAGGTCTATTGATTAATTTTAAGCGGCTACATTATCCATGACAAATCGCAAAGAATCATATTACCTATACTCTTTCCTGCAATATATAGTTAATTAAATACGCCTTCGCCCATTTAGTTCTACTAAATTGTAAGCAAATTGTAAATTTCGACATACTAAAACTCTATTAAGAACTCGAACCGACTTGACCACGTACTCAGTTGGCAGAACATTGGGCTAGTATCCCAAAGGTCGCGGGTTCGACTCCCATCGTGGCCAAGCAAACTTTTCAGCTTGCCCGCTGTGGATGCATATTCAGAGTAACGTCACAAATATCATACTAAAACTCCGTTTTCTGACCATCAGAATTCTGTCAAAACTTCTCCAAAGTCCAGGAAATGGCATTTCAGAGAATCTAAATTTAAAAATTTCCTCGGGCCTTCGGCCCTCGTTCCCAGCCCCCAATAAAAATGAGCTTCCTACGGCACTGCATGCTTCTGTAATATGTCTTTGCGTAAACTATGTGTATTTTTGTTTGTAAATTGCATCTTCATTTTCCGGATAGCAAATACCTTCGTGGCTTCGTATGCCATGAAATATTCGGAAATTTTCTTCGTCATTCGGAAATTTTTGCCCTACCCCCCCCCCCCCCCAACCACTCAAAGTTGGGGGGGGGCAACTTTACATGCTAGCTACGGCCCTGACTGTTCTGTTGTATCACAAGTTATAACCACCATTTAGTAATAAACACTGACCAGGAACACAAATTTCTCGAGTCCCTAAAGTATTATAGAGGCCAATCCAATCACCAGGCGATTATTAATACTCAAAATCTCGCTTAAACATTTGATGCTGCGCCAACCACCGAAACTCAAAACTTGTGCGCCAACCTCGATGTGATTGTGCGCCAACAATTCAAAACTCACGCCGAAGATCTTCCACAAAACGTGCATGGAATGCACTCTGGCTTTATTATACGGACTGCATTGATAGAAATAAGAATAATACTAAACAAATGTGGAAAATATTAATCACTTGATTAATAAAAAATGTAAATCCACAAACATTTCATCATTGTAAATTAACGATCAAGTAGTCACTGAAAGTTCGAGCATGTCAAATCTATTTAATGAATATTTTACCGATATTGGACCAACTTTATCAAGCCAAATTCCTGAAACTAATGTCAGCTTTGAAACGTACATGAACTTTAGTGCTCAAAAGGAGTTTAACTTCTCAGATATTCATATTCAGGAAGTTCTTAATGAAATTAGTAAATTAAATACATCTAAGTCGGTGGGGCCTGACAATATTCCAGCCAAACTTGTAAAGGACTCGAAAGACGTTGTGACCCCTTTTTTAACATTGATTTTTAATGCCTCCGTAAGTAATGGAATTTTTCCTGATGATTTTAAAATAGCCAGAGTAAGTCCAATTCATAAATCTGGAAACAAAGAAGAACGAGGTAATTATCGGCCTATTTCTATACTCTCGATAATCGCAAAACTGTTTGAGAAGCTTGCTTGTTCGCAACTAAATATATTTTTAACCAAAAATAATATTCTGAGCCCATGTCAGTCCGGTTTTCGAAAAGGTCACTCAATCACAACAGCTCTTTTAGAAAATACTGATTCATGGCTACTGAATATGGATGCTGGGTTGATAAACGGTGTTCTTTTCCTTGATCTATGCAAAGCATTTGACACAGTTGATCAGAAAATTCTTATTAAAAAGTTATTTACTTATGGGATTCGAAACAAATCCCTAGACTGGTTTAAATCGTATTGCACAATAGAAAACAATTCTGCGTGGTCAATAATGCAACATCGTGCACAAAGAAAGTAAGTTGTGGGGTTCCACAAGGATCAAATCTTGGTCCTCTTCTATTTTTGACTCACGGATGTTGCGAAGCAACATCTGTGAGTCTTTGTGGTTTACTTGAGTGGGGGCAGTTAAACAATGGGAAATGACCAGCCTGCTTTGCGCGCAGTGTTTGCCTGCGAACGGGTCTTTTGGAACCGAAAATTGGGCTGGAGCACGCTTCACGTTCTTTTCAACTTTTGACTTTTTGACAAGCGTATGTTAAATTAAAAGGTGAGTGTTTCGTTTTTGTTTAGTTGACTTAATTGTTATCTGTTTTTCTACTTCACCCAACAGATCTGCTGTTAACACACTGATCTACCTTTTAGCTGAAATATTAACAATATTTTGTTCAATATATATACAAGTGTTGACATTTTCTGGTGCCTTTCGAGCGCCTCTGTCAGCTGTGTTTCAACACCGTTTCAACACTGTTTCCATAGTTTCTGTCGATTGTGATTTAAATAATTCATGTTTTAGCTGTCACGGAATACAAAGGACATATTTGTCTTACTTGAAGCAACACGACACAAAATCTTGGTATTAAAGTCACGTTGCCGTTGTATATTTCATATGACTGCGCTTGCACTGTAGCCTAGTATCAGCTGGCACGCACGAGTCTCAGCAGTGTATCGATAAATCGCTTCATTTTTATCCTCTATCAGGAGAATTTCAGCTGTCCTTTATATGCTCTTTGATGAATGTCCCACTTATATTTAGACGCAATGAAACAACATCAAAACCACTAGTTAATCCAACGAAACTCTGTCGGATTACTGGGGATGGCAATTGTTTATTTAGAGCACTGTCGTATATTTTAACCGGTAGACAAACATACCACATGATTTTAAGACAAAAAATAGTGGATCACATGAACAGTATAGAACATGTCCTTAGACCATATATGAATAGTTCAGTAGATCATTATTTAGCCACAAGCAACATGAGGAACAGTGGTGTGTGGGGGACTGATATTGAAATTTTTGCAGCCATTCCCTTTTCAATGTAGATAACAAGACGCTCTCTCGAGCGTTAAGTTGCTGGGGCTTTTTAAATAGGCGCCTGCGTGATTTGCAACGAGCGGTAAGAGTATATTCAACGATTTGTGGGCTTGATTTGTAATTGTACATAAGTTTATTATATAAATAGTGACACGTTGCGACATAATGTATACAGCAAATTTAATTAACTAAGGGACGGACCATTAGAAAAGTGATGGGGGGGGGGATGTTTTAAGAGGCAAGATTTTTTTTTTGTACACCTATAGAAATTTTTTTTTCTCACTTGATGGCTGGAAATATATTTTTTTTATTAAAATTTATAGGCCTATCTTCCAGGAAAGGAATTTTTTTTGCACTATGCCTGGGAAGATTTTTTTCCCTAATTTTTTCCTGGGAATAATTTTTTTTTTTGGTTTTGCCCCCCCCCCATCACTTTTCTAATGGTCCGTCCTAAGGTCGTCCTTTCAATGAAGTGGAATCTCACAATCAGGTCCGTTGCACAAAAGTTCATCATATCGCTGAACTGAAGAATTCCTACAGGTCATAAAAGAGATCCACTGAAGAATTCCTGTTAATACCCATGAAGAGAGACCCTGGAAGAATTTCAATTTTTACATTTGACCTCTGAGAAAATCTCATTCAAAATAGCCATTACCAGATTACCCCCAAAAAATTCCACACAGAAATTTGCTTATCCCTGAGGAATTCCAAAGCTAAAAATTTATCACCTCATTCCAGCAGAACTGAAAGCCAAAATAGCCCATTTTGTGCTGGCACTGTGGCACAAGTGTACATATTTGGGCCTTGGGCTATAACAACCCCTTATTCATATTTGAGGATAAATACAGATTTGTGTATTTTTATTTTAACTTGTTTATAACAAATTTTAAAACACAAAAATTGTTTATCAGACAGTTAAGGACTAAGGAGTCGTTTGTGAATTAACCCATTGAGTGACAGCACTCTCTCCCTGATGAGTAAAATCCTTGGCATTAGACACAGTAAAATAATAAAGTAGGTCACATGAGGGTACATTGCCACTTAGAGGGTTATATGATATGGACAATCGCATATATTGCACTATTGGTGCAGAATTTAGCTTTTTGTACCTAACTGATGCATGCGATAGACCGTGGTTATATTTCACCCCAGGGCCGTAGCAACCAGGGGGGGGCTGTTTGAAATTGTAAATTTTGACATACTAAAATGCTGTTTTCTGACCATCAGAATTCTGTCAAATCTTTCCCAAAGTTAAGGAAATGGCATTTCAGAGACTCTAAATTTAAAACTTTCCTCGGGC
>CACRXK020007599.1:0-22459 GCA_902702795.2 Paramuricea clavata
TGAATATTTCAGAAATTTAACTTTTCAAACCGGGGGTGCGGGCCGCTTTGATTTTATCAAACATGGCCGTGCAAAGGGGCGATAGAATTAATTAACCTTTTGCGACTGAAACCAGAGACTGAAACTATGATGATAAACTTTTCAACTGACAGTGGAAATACTGTAAATATATAGTCTGCGATGTTCTTCAAAAAAATATGGAATATAATCAACAGCAATACTTGTGGAAGAATGGAAGATCAAGATTCAAAGAGAAGAGTCTAAACACTGACTGACAACAGTAAATATTTCTTTTCAGCTTGGAAGCGTGTTTTATAATATTTGTCGTTGGGAGTCAATAACATACTGTCACTACTGTCAGTGAAGAATTTGATTTGGGACTTTGATGTACCTTTATGAAAAGATTACTACTGAATACAAATGTGCATGTAAAATGTGATTAGAACGTTTTAATATGAACAGTTGCACTGTCATTGACTCAATATATTTTAATGTGGGACAAACATTAAAAAATATTAAAGTACTGTGCCAAGTGACAAAATTCCATGCCGACCATGGGTTACGTATGTATGCATTTTTATTAAACGTTTATACCAATATACACTATTTTAAACCTTTGTGTGTGAATTTTGTGTGTTGATTTTATGATATTTGACAACCATGAATATTAATAATATAATATGTTAACAGCAAGTTTACAGTATATCGTATAATACAAAAGCAATATCACTGATATTATCACAAGACTCAAGTACTGTACATGGTCTAATAGATGTTTCTTAGTCAGCAACTATGCTCTTTGACATTGTGGCAAGCTTTATATTGTGGTTAGCTTGGTTTTTCACTTTTTTGATACAACTATAGAATACCCACAACTTTCACACCTTACCGCTATTAATTCCTTGTAAACCAAACTAACATACTCATATGATTTAATCTCTAAACTTTACCTTAAACTATTTTGAAGTGATTCTTGTCCTTATTTATGTGTCAATGAATGCGGAAAAATGGCGAGGTATTCTATAAGCATTCCGGCATGTGTGTTTTTGAACCTTCACTGTTGAGAGAGCATGCCATGGGTCTCCCCAAATTATCTGAGCACTTCAACCAGACCAACAGCTGCCAAATGGCAACTATGCTCAGAGGTGTAACTTAACACTTGCCCGGGGCAAGTAAATATCATGATGGGCAAGTAAAAGTTTCCTCTTGGGCAAGTTGCTTTGCCACAAAAAGCTGGCCAGCTTTCAGTTCATATTATTATTATTGTCGGATAGAATAAAGGCTGTTCGACGATATTGGTTCAAGCTGGCAAATCATCTGCATCAAATTCATCTAAATTGTTTGGTTATTATGCATTTGATTCTCTTTTTGGTTATTAAATGTTTATTCATAATATGATAACCGAACGAAATATGGCAGGACTTCATTTATGGCAGGACTTAATTTGGGACTTTATTAGTCCTGTTGTCTGTGCCTTCAATTTCTTATTGTAAAACTAATAAAAAAATAAATAATGGTGATTAGTGTTACATTAAACAAGTGTACTTGATTCAAATTTTCTTTAATATGTGAGCCAAAGCTAGATCTGAGGTAGTTTAGATCTGAGGCAGTAACATATAGCCAATGCCACTAGTCCAATGAGTGGATATGTTGTCTCTCTAATTTATACTGGCCCGCGTAGGTACCCCATTGCCTGATGGCAAGTGGATTTTATTCAGGGCAACCAATTTTCATGTCCAACTTGCCCTGAGGGCAAGTGGTCAAAAAAGTTAAGTTGCACCACTGATGCTGTATACAAATTATATACCTGAAAGGTAACTTACATCATATTGTGTCATTTAAATACTAATACTTGTATTCTCACAGTGTATTAAGATATACAAATGCACTTGTGATGCCCAAAGAATTGCCACAAAAAAAACATAAACCACAAATCAGTCAATTTCAGTAAGTAGGGCACACTGGGGCACATTGCAGCTCAATGGGTTAACTAGAGACATTGTCAGATTTTGGTTAATAACCATAATTGCAAGAGGTCAGTACAGTCTGTAACAATAAGTAATTCAGGAATTCACACAGTTCTCAGTAGTTAAATGATTATCGGATTTCATGTTAAATGATTATCGGATAATGTTGAGCATCAAGAATATATGTATAATATCCTTCATACATTTATAATAATATTCAGGCTAAATATCATAGTTATTATTTTATGTACTATAGTTTTATCAGGTATAAAGATACGAGGTGAAGCGAAGTACCTTTAGGTCTGATAAAGCATACACTGCGAATGTTTTAAATTGCTCAACTGATGGTCACCAACAACAAATAGTACTTTATTACAAGGCGGCAAAATGTATTTATATTAAAAGAGATGAATAATCTTGTCACTTGATACATTTGACATCAGGTGTCTTGTATTTGTCCAGAAGAGACCCCTTGTTATTGTAACATGTTTTGAGAATGAGTTCAATTTTGATATTTGTTGTTGATCTGAGCAAAATATTGATTATTGATTTGCCTACTGAGGTACACATTATTGAACAGTCAGTTGTGGTGAGTGATGCTGAACTGCCTGTTGTATGTTGTGAGTGATTTTGAGCGCCTGTTGTGATGAGTGACACTGAATTGCCCCAATTGTGGCTCAGGAAATGTACCTGCTGACTTGTCAAATAATCTCCTTAAATAATGTTCTGGGAAGTAATTTGTGTAATTGATTACAAACAAAAACAAGAGCTTGTTAACAGTATAATGAGGAAATTAATTCCATCTCATTATATTATTCAGCCTTGATAAAGCATATGGAGGCTTTCTGTCTGATTTGACCCTCATGCATGTAATTGTTTGGGAATGCCTGATCATTAAGATCACAACATTTGTTTTGAAGCTTGGCCTTTGAAATCTAAACCCAAAGCATTATATGTGTGTTCACAATGTTCTTGGGATAAGAATGAAAATCAAATAAAATATTTCAACTCAATTAAATTCAGGAAATGTTAATTAACCATGGAGGTCAACCAGGTTATACTCAGGGCATATGGCTAACATAAGCATTTAAATTCCAAGTGCATACGATGTTGACATTCTTTGTTTTTCAGACATTCTTTGGGTCTTGCACTCCCTTTAACTGTTAAATATACTGTATGATATTGACATTTGCAAGAAAGATCTATTGTAGCAACAATAACTATTAAATGTTTTGATGATCATGGATATGGTGTATTGAGAGTCCATATTATTAAATTAAAGTGATTTTACATATCTGTTTCACAATCGAGGCAGCAATTTCCTTGCGACAGTATTAAATTCATAGTAAATACTTCTATCGATCCATTCGTTTTGCACTGTTGCTTTGTCTATTTAATAGATCTCCTTTACAGTTCAACCAAGGTTCTCAGAGCTAATTTGAAGACAATTTCAAATTTATTCAATATTTTTGGAAGAACTTTAACAGATTTTTTCATTTTAAAATAGATTTTTGTTCTTTATTTGTCGATTTCGGTGTTTATGCATTATATTGACGAATATATTGTAGCTAAAGCGATCCGCGATCGCACCCCCCTGTATAGTATTTGCTCCGATATATCACGTGACAAAATAATCCACAATTTGTGGATTATTTCACCAGCCTTTACCAGGGCCTTTGCTGCCCTTCGCATCTTTCTTTAAAAGGCCCTGGGGACGAGGTTGAGCGGCGAGCTGAATGCGGAATTTAATATTTAATTTTGTAAATATTTACACACGATTAGTTAAACAGCTCAGTATTAACTAGTATGGTACGCGTGTTTAAAGGCCTTTAAATTGAGGTTTTGTAGTATTACAATTGTGTCTTGTTTGCAGCTTTTTGGGTGTAAAAACTGAATGGTTCGTAGCATTTGAGAAAGTCGATCCCAAAGTGTTTACAATATCCGAAAAAGATTCAATAAGCATGTAAATATTACATCCGTCGATCTAGGGAATGCCAAAAATAACGCGTGCCTGTTTTTTATTGGTCCATTTAGTCGGCGTAATTAATACTGTTTAATTAAGAAATTTGCTGCTGCAAATTTGCAGTAGTTCCTCATAAGATTGCCATGTTATTTGCATGACAGAAATTACCTGTGTCTTGAAGAAGCACCACTCACAGACATACAGACAGATATATTACACGTCTATATTTAGTGTAGCTGCCGTGGTTATTGTGTAACTCGGGGTCATTGAGAAAATACGTGACGCTTTGGCCCTTTTTTACACCCCCATCCCCCGCGACGTGCTTTGACGTTTGGTAATATATCCCATGCAAAAATACGTAACGCCAAAGAAATTCCCCCTCCCCCTTTGTAAGCATGATCAGTTGAATCTAGTTTCCTGGGAATTACTTTATTTCCATATTAAAATCGTCACGTGACTGAGGTTGTTTTACCCCCTACCCCCTCCTTTTGACGACGTGTGACACTTCATCAATCACCCCCAGAAGCGTCACGTATTTTCTGAATGACCTTCTACATGAAACTACACTTCGAGGTTTCAAGCGAAATTCTTGCTTCTATCCATGTATTTTCAATGGACAGACCACAAAGAGCCTGCCACGCAGGCAACACATGCAAAGGTCTCGCATGCATCTTGTTATCTTGTATAGCAAGTCTGCCAACAAGTTGTCTTCGCACTGCTTGTCCCAAGTTGTCAACAAGTTTAGAACAAACTGTGAACAACTTCTAACAACCTTGTTGATATTATCAGACTTGTTGCAAGGTTGTTCCAACAAGTCCGATACAATCGTGGTATAGCAATATTGTTTCAACCTTGTATCGTCAACCTTGTAACATTCTTGTTATATCATGATTGTATTAGACTTGTTAGAACAACCTTGTAACAAGTCTGATAATGCCATCAAGCTTGTTACAAGTTGTTAACAGCTTGTTCCAAACTTGTTACAACAACTGGGAACAAGCAGTGCGAACACAACTTGTTGACAGCTTGTGAACAGATTTGTAACAACTTGTTTGCAGACCTGTAACAACTTGTGCGTTTTTTTGTGTGTAGACCACAACCCTCAAGGCTCAAACGCCTCAGATCCACGGAAAACATGTGAAAAGCAAGGCATACGTGCAATTGTACGAACAGTTGGAAAGCTCAGTGTTATAAACAGTACCAACTACTGTAATTTTGGATTAGGTAGAGTTTATAAGGATTAAGATTAACGTACGGATTTCGATTGGTTCGGAATCACCTCGTTCCTATTTCGTAGTCCGATATCTCACCGAAGAAGATACGAACATGTAGACAACACGACGACGAAAAAATGAAACCAAAATGGCCGCGAATACCAGCTTTTGTAAATTAAAATACAAGTAGAACGCTTTTGCAAAATTAAAACGAGAAAAGGCTTTTGTTTGGAGGAAAGCGAGGTTTCTAGCTGTTTTATAACTAGCAGCAACCTCGCAGGATTTCCAGGTAACCGCATAATATAATATTTTTTTTAACAACGGAATATTAATTTATGGGCTTGTGGCTTATAAATCATGTTATTGTGTTTTAACAACGTTTCAGCGTTTGTAATTTTTGTGTTCACAGAAGTTTGAAAACAATGAACTGTCCACATCTTGCATCTACAAGAAAAATTAGCGAGAAAGACATGAGTCATAGACAACAGGTTGGTTTTGTTTCGAATGAAAGAGTTTTAATTGTTTTCACCAAAAGGAACGATGCTAGAGACAGACAAGTCATTGTGATGTATTACTATCGTCTGTCTAGGGGAGGTGGGGGAGGGGTGTCTATTTTCCTGTTCATGCCCAGAGTGCATTCTAAGTGCAATGTACGCCAAAAATCTTCGGCGTGAGTGCAACACATTACAATACTATCTATAGTTAATATTGGCATATCTTCGGCATAGAGTTTGCATGGAATGCACCCTGGGTTCATGCGAGGCCAGCTAACCAGGTAACATGCCTGAGTGAGACCTGCATGCCATTTGTTAACGCATACAGCTAATAATTCAGTTAAGGTTGTCCAGAGAACACCGCACAACCTTGACGGTACCAAAAAGCAACACGGCTTGTAGAACGTCACAACTGTGTGACTACGGAGTGTTCGGACTATCAGTTACATATACTGTATGGCTCAGGGCCTCTTTTAACATATAGAGGGGGGGACATGTCCCCCAGCGCTCTTACAGTCAGCAATTGTGTCCCTCCCCCCAGTGAGGTCCTTAAGAACTACCTGCAGTAGGTGGTCAACCAGCAATTATATATCAAAGTGAGAAATTAAAATGATGTTCGGTTGTTAACATTTCAGAATTTGACCATCATCTGCATGCCCGAAACTAGCTATGAGTCGGCCCAGTCAGCCGACTCGGTAGGAATTTGGGGACTGAAATTTAAACATCACCAGAAACCTAAACCATGGCTGAAATAATTTGCTCGTAGGAAAAGGCATGAAATGGCATTATTTTAGGACGAAATTCTCCGGGTTAACATCCAATTTCCTCCATGGGGGAGTTGTGGATGTTTTCTGGAATGACCCATTCCATCTCATATTGATTCTAGTGCGATGAATGCAGAGACAAAGTAGCCGAGGTCTGGATGTGTATGCAGGTAAGGATAGTAAATAGCAAAGGTTTGTCAAAAAAATGTTGTCCCACAATCATGAACTTCTTGAGGGAAAAGAATCAATGTTTATCCCATTGAGCACAGGCGCTCTCCCTTTGACGAGTAAAATCATAAAGTAGGGCGCATCAGGGTGCAATGCAACTCAATGGGTTAACTGGACACATGGGCAGATAGTCTCACATTAATCCATTGGGCGCTAGCACAATTGACGAATAAAACCATCTGGTGTTAGACAGAGTAAAATCTTAAAGTAGGGCGCATTGGCGTGTAATGCAACTTAATGGGTTGTAAAATAATGAACTGTTGACAAATAGATTTTATCCATCTTTGTGGACTTGTTCCTCGAAGAGGGAAGGGGGTAACGGTTACCTCAGATTCTGGAATTAGCGATCTAATAATCTGTGATAGGGCTGGGAGGGGGGGGGGAAGGAACAAAGCAATCATAGAACAAGTGGGTTGAAATGTATGTGTCAATGAAAGCATGATAACTGTCTTTGGCACTATTGACACTAGCTAGGGTGTGCATGTAAAAATGACTATACTGTAGGTTTGCATTGGTGATTGTTTTAATTATTTCATTTCAGAGATGTTGTTCATTTGTGGGATGTGGAAAACATTCAAAGAACCACATAGAGAGTCACCACCAGGTTTTTTTCACTACATATAGCTTCAAAATTTAATGCAGGCCGTTCAAATATGCCTAATGTTCTGGGATGTGTTTATAGACCAAGTGTGAAGTTGAGTTGTATCAATTTTAAATTTAACCCCTTCAGTGGCAGCAGTGCAGCACTCTCCCCCTGACGAGTAAAATCATCTGGCGGTAGACAGAGTCAAATAATAAAATAGGGCGCAGCTGGGCGCATTGCCACTTAAAGGGTTAAACTATTTGCAAAGGTGTTTAATCTTGGCAATCTGGTGGAAAACCTAATGTTACCTCCTTGCCATAAGCGCTGAGCAGTTATTTTTACCCATTTTTCTAAGAGTTTAATATAATATAGGAGGTGCTTCCTCTAGCCCTTCCTCAACCCCCACCTCCACTAGATATTGTCACCTATTATTTACTTCTTGTATTTTATGCCTATAGAAAACAGACCATGCAATATATGTGTGTAAAAATGACAAACAAGTATGGTGTTTTGGCTGTGGTCGTAAATTGGATGAGGTACAACTGGCGTTTTCTCAGGATATTGAGGAGTATCAGGAGATGGAAGAGGAACATGATAGTGATGATGATACCATGGATATGGTGAGACTGCATGTTGGTAGAAAATGAAAACATTAGCAACAAACATGTCAAGTTTGGGCAGCTTTAGTTTCACAGACTGTGTCTCATTGCTGTGTTTTTCTGGTCCAGCTAGAAATTTAGATATTTTCAATTATTTCTTATAACCCACAGTGGCTAACTCATATATCTGACTATATATTACATTGCAGTGCTTTACTCATAATCATTCCTGTTCCCATGTACTGTACATAATTTTACATATTGACATTTTGACTGTACACTAGGCATAAAAAAATACCTGTGGTTCCAGTTTGATATCGTGAAAGAATTAGGGTCGGTAGGTCGGAAATAATTTTTTTTTTAAATATTTTTTTCATGGTTTTGGCATTTTTTTGCTGAGCGATTTGCAGTAGAGTCCCGACATCAATACTAGAGATGCGTATTTCCTTTTGACAAATTTAGGCAATTTGGTTCAATAATTAGTGTGACAACAGACACCATTTTGGCACGCTGTATGAGCAGCCCGCAACCACCCAGAGAAAATAGGGTCGCACGGTCAATCGCATTGAAAAAACAATAGGGTTGGCAGAAAAAAATAGGGTCGGTCGGGAACCAGAACCACAGGTATTTTTTTACGCCCTAGTATACAGAGTTGCAGGCTTAGAGCAAGGCTACTGCACCCCCAGTTTTAAGGTAATTCCGCAGTAATTGTTCCCGAAATGAGAATGTGCTGAAACTTCCCAGGCATGGAGTTTATGATATACTTAAAGTAAAGTCACACATATCTTTACATATCTTTCTTTGAGAACACGCATTGATAAAGCATTTTTTTTCAAGATCCAGAAATGATTTTTCTTTTAATTTCGGATATGAAATGTAAAATGCATTAAAGAAATAAATTATCAGTTAAAAAACGGGGGTCACCGATCTTTTTAGGGAATTGTGGCATTAAAACGTGAAATACAAGTAAATAAATATACTACAGACACAGGGAACCCTAGCTACACTTTTGTATGCCTTTTTTGAAAACATTGATTTTAACGTAATTCTTTGCACGAATGTAACCAAAGATGTTTTGAAGTAACATAAAATTGTCATAAAATGATATTTTTTTAAATTGTACGTATAATGGATGGAATTATAAGTTATAAGATGTGCGCAGTACTAAGTGCGCAATGCAAAACTGCGGAATTACCTTGAGCTCAATACACATGTTTTTGTTACTGTTCTCTTAAAAGGAAGAAGAAGAAGCAGCGATGATAGACAAGGATTATTTTGATGGTTTTGAAAAGGGGATGAAACCCAGAGGTGAGATCTTGTGTTGGAATACTGCAGCCTGCAAGTTGTTAATATCAGGCATTTATTTAGCCAGGCACCATTCCAACTATCGTATGCACAGCATTAGAGATACCGACAACGAACAACGGGTACGAAGCACTGTTGAAAGCTTGTTTTCACATTGCTTTAACAGAGGCAGACAAAATTTACCTTGGCTATACAGCGTAAAAATCACATTCTTGTGTTGTAAAACAGAATCAAGAACATAGCACCGAAACTGACTACGCCACGTTGCAGGTTGGAGAGTATTTTAATAAAGACATGATGAAAATTAAAAGATGAAACTTAACGAACACAAAGCCATGCACATAAAACATATTTTGGATAAATTTGTTATGACAAGCATTTAGTATTTGCATTAATTGCATACATATAACAAAAACTATTTCAAACGTAGTTGGTAGTTCGTCGTCAAGATCTTAAACTCCCTAATTTTAAATTTAGATGGTCAGTTTTGACACCCTGGTTAAAAGCTACAGTATAAGGGCCTATAGCAGGAAATGGAAAGACAATTATTTTTAATTTTAAGGTTTGACTGGCTTGACAAACATTGGCAATACTTGTTATATGAATTCCGCTCTACAGGCATTGTCAAATAGGTGAGTCACTGCTAATAGGTTAGTCACAGCCTCGTCCCCGGTGCTTTGATGTTGCGTGACGCGCGCGCGGGAGGACACGCGGTAAGCTACGCAACTCAATTCCCGCGCGTGCGTCACGCAACCGCTTAGCACATCAAAGCGCCTGGGACAAGGCTGGGTTAGTCATATATCCTTGGACTGAAATAAACCAGACAAAATTAGCTTATTAACTTTATGTATACTGGAATGGTCTATCATTTCTAAAATGTTCTCTCCAGAAGTTAGTTGAGGGCCGAGATTGTACTGTTACTACATGACGGAATCTTCTCACATGAGTCAAAATTGTAATGATAAAAACCTGAGTATTTGAGGAATTGACTGCTGCAGTCCCAGTGGTGAAACGAATATTACATTTTATTTCTAGTCCATCCTTGATGCAGTTCTTTCTGGATTGTCCTGGTTATGTGAAATACCAGCCACAAGCAAACATTTCTGAACAGTATCGCACTCTTGTTACCGAAATGTGGTCGAAGAAAAGGTGTGGAAAATCTTGGAAGATTATTTTAAAAGATGCACTGTAGTTTCACTAAGCATTATCCTGCAGCAGATGAAGGAGCCTTGTTGCAAAGCTAGTCATACCAGCTTTTGCACAAGGAAAATTTATTCGTGTGTATGGCTTTACAGTCATATTATATAAAAAATACACATATACAGCTATGATTGAATGATTGGACAACGGAACTAGAATCCCGTACTAAGTCCATCCAGCTAGCACTAAAACACGACATATTACGGACTGCAAACTGGATAACGTAATACTGATTTTACAGGCCTTTACACTATATAAAACATGCAAGAATAAATACTACACTACTGTGGAATTATTTGCGAGGTTTAGATTTCATCATCACCATCATCACTACTAGTGCTTGACAAGTGTCCAAGAAATACTTCTATTACGGGAACCACGGAGTATTTTGATAAAATACAAAACAATAGATACTCCGAAGATTGAAAGCATTTTGAAAATTTATTTCAACGTTTCGACTAAACTATATAGTCATCATCAGGAAATGAATGATAATTATTCATTCATTTCCTGGTGATGACTACCTTGACGTGAGATAAATGTTTAATATCATTCCCTGCACATACGAACAATAAAACTTGTCAAGGGAAACTTGCTCATCTGTATGGGGCTTTATTATAGCACACGAATAGTTAAAATTTGATTCATTGAATTTGTAGGCCAAAGTATGTGACACCATCAGAGTTCCTGACATGTTTTCAAAAATTGAACCCACAATTCCGTGGTTATAGACAACAGGTATGTAGTTAAAGCAGTATCAAACTTCAAATTACTGTACATTGTACACTAGTAAGTACCAGTCTACAATACGTATACTAAATTTACATGATCCAGCGAGAGACACTTACAAAGGGAAACTTGTCAAGAACCTATGAGAAAAGTCAGGGACGCCGGAACTGGGGGGGGGGCGGCTGCCCCTCTTGCCTTTTGCTAGGGGGGCAGGGGGGGCAGAAGTGCCCTTTTAGTTGTAAAATAGTACGTGATAAATCAAATTTCCAGTGATGCTTTTTCGGGGAAAATCATGAGATTCAGGTAATTTATAGGCCCAGAGAAAGTTGATTTACAAAAATAATTGTGAATTTGGAAAAGAATGAGGTTAATTTAGATTTTAGAAAAATATTTTGGATAAATGGGAAAAATTACTGATATGCGGAAAATTTTTTTTACGTCACGGAAAATTTTGGTATGTCCGGAAAAATTTTTGACCCCTAAAATGGTACACCGACCGAATTTTTTTTTTGGGGGGGGAGGAGGTCGCCCAAGAAATTTCCATGTAAAAAAAATAAATTTCAGGTAGATTTTGAACTTTTGATCTATAGAGGTGCCCTTGGTGTGCGTCTGCCCCGCCCCCCTTTGCCTTTTTATCATTCCGGCGTCCCTGAGAAAAGTGAAGGCAAGATTGCGGCCATTGACGTCCAATTCGTAAACAGTTTTAATACCATTTTTGCCAGCGAACTCCACTAAGGTACATCTTAATTCCCTCTTTTTCAAGGACACTCAGGAGTTTTTGCGAGTACTGATGGATTTCTTGCATGAAGAACTTAAAGAACCAGTTCCTCCAGCACTAAACAGGCAAGAGACACCGCCAAGAAAACCTGAGAACAGGACTTCAACGAGATCTAAACGATTACTGGGAGGACAGACCGTAGCAGACACACAGAATGGAGAGTTGACGCAAAGTAATTTATCTTTAACAGATTTGTTTTCTAATTTATCTTTAACAGATTTGTTTTCTTATATGAGCCCGCTTGTCCTAGTCCCAGGAAATTTGGACTCCTTAAAGACCATGTAAAGTCCGTTCGCGCGTACGTTCTGCGCAGGCTTACATTCCAATTTTCGGGACCCGACCGTTGGAATGTTATTAATATTTCGTATCTTTTGAACTTTCTTGAATTGAATCTCTAGTCTATATTCATTTACAAGAATAGCGAACCAGAAGAGTGTTAAAAATTCAGTATAATATATATCTAATCATATTTTACAACTGTAGTACTGAGTTCAAATGTAAACAAAGCGTTTGTTTACATTACGGACTTTACATGGTCTTTAAATTTGCCCCCGGACCATATTTCCTAGGAACTCCTTCCCCCCTCCCGCTCCCTAAGGGAACATATCTTCTGATCTCTTCATTTTGTAATGTCTCTGACAAGAATGTGTTTTTCCCCCGAAAACAAATCAATTATATTTATGTTGTCTCCCTCGCAGCCTTTTCGCGGGCGTTAGATTGTTTCCCGCGAACAGGCTGCAAAGGAGACCAACCTACGAGGAACTAATTAAATTTCAGATCGTTTGAGAAAATCGAGAGCAAATCGCTACAATCTCCGAAGCTTTTCCTGCCGCAAAGCCGAGGCCTTAAAATCCAACTCGCAGAAGCAGACTTCGAATAAACGAGTCGAAGAAAATGGTGACGCCACCGATAACACGTTTCTAAGCAACAGCCGCAGTTGTCCCGAGCTACGCGAGGAGATGACGTCTACGGCCACAGGGGACCCAGGTGTCGAGCCTAAAGAACCGGCACTTTCAATAGGCTTTGTCAATATGGCTTCAGATAATTTCGAAATGGATGAAAGTGGTGGGGAGGGGAGTTCAAGCTATGAGAGGTCGATTTCAGATTCAGAAATTGATTATTATGACCTGGGGGAGTGTAGTGGCGAACAGAGCTCAGGTAGGTGGTACTTGAGATGTCTATTGAGTGTTTTTCACAATGCAGGGACCTCCTACCAACAGGGCCGCAGAGAGAGGGGGGGGGGCAGGGGAGGCAAATTGCCCCGGGCCCCAAGGTGCTGGGGGCCCCTGAAAATTTTTTGTTGGGTCCCAGTCTTTTTTGTGTGTTAAATATTTCCGCGCAAAGGACAAGATATCTGTTTTTTTGGGCCAAGTACCAAAATTTGGGGGGGGGGGGGTAGGTTGTTCTCCGAAAAAAATTTTTTTAGATAGACCCCCCCCAAAAAAAATTTGCCCCGGGCCCCCGCCAACCTCTCGGCGGCCCTGCCTACCAACAGATTTCTTCACAATACAGGGGTATAACCCCTCGCCCAACCTCGTATTCAGGGTCTTCCCTCTTGGGGAGAAAAGACCCTGGTAGATGCTGGTAACGTGATCTGCTAAAATCTAGCAGATTTCTAATTAACTATCTTGGATTCCTGTATGACAATCATACAAAATGCAAATTATAAATCAAACTATAAAGATTACCCAAATATCAAATATTTATTGACCTCATCTTGGTTTGCTAATTAAAAATCTGCTAGAGTTTAGTAGATCATGTGACCAGCGTAACAGGAAAGACCCCAAGTACGAGGTTGCCCCCATTGAACTATAAATAAACTGGAAGGCTAACTCAGAGGAGGGGGGAATTGAAGCCAGTGCATTTTAGTTTTTCTGAGTTATGAGCAGAAATACGCAACACTGAACGTTGGGCTATATATGAAATTGAAGCTATTGAAAACGCTATTTGGTGTAGAAATTTCAAGACTTTAGCTAAAAGGGAAATATTGAAAAACTACAAAAATAATTGCCGATAATTTGCCATTTTGCAGTTGTTTTTGTATTTTTTAAATATTTTTCTTTTCGCTGAAGTCTTGAAATTTCCACACCGAATAGCAATTTTCAATAGCTTTAATTTGATATATAGCCCAACGTTTGGGATCAAGTATTTCTGCTCATAACTCAGAAAAACTCATTTCTGGCTTCATCAAATCATAGGCCTTCATCATAGCAGTTAGCCTTCCAGTTTACTTATAGTTCAATGGTTGCCCCTCACCCTCCTCAGGAAATTCGGTGTCTCTAAAAAGGCCGATTTATACTACACAGACAGTCGCATGCAACCTGCTTACAACTTTTTTCTGTGTTGAAAAAATCATGATCACTAGATTGCATTGATATCGAAGGAACTAGACTCAGTTCCGAAATGGATATACATTCAGAGTAACATCACAAACATCATATTCACCTGAGTACATAACACCAACACAGAAAAAAATCATATTCTGATAACTCGGAAGATTATAGTCGGATATACATATACAGTGCCCTTTGATCACGGTCAAAATTATGTTTAGCACCTAGTTTTGGCGCCAAAACTGGCACACTGGCATCTCAGCCTCGTGCATGACATTTTTATTTTATTTTTTGAAGGTCGAAAACCACCAGCAGTAGAATATTCAAGTATAATATCAGATTTATTTAACGGGAAGATACGAAGTTCCGTGCAGTGTCTGACCTGTAAAAAGGTATAAACTAATGCATCTCAGAAACCTAATGTTACCTAAACACGTGGACTAACCCATTGAGCGCTAGCGCTCTCCTTTTGACGAGTAAAATCGTCTGGGGTTAGACAGAGTAAAATAATAAAGTAGGGCGCGTTAAGGCCGGACGCGATTCGGCAACGCGACGCGAATTTTCAGTTTTCAAAAACAAATAAAACCGTCAACGGATAAAAATTTTACAAGATATGCAGGCCAAATAGCTAAAATTGCTTAAGTGGTTCCGAATATTTGAAAAACATAGAAAAATAGTAAAGTTAAATGTCATTGAAATTTGAAAATTCTCGTCGCGATGACGAATCGCGTCCGGTCCGTATGGACCTTTAGAGTGCAATGGACCTTATCTTCTCCATGAGGCAAAAATTGCTGAATCCTTAAGCTCTTTCAAATCGATATTAAAACAAAGAATGAGTTGAAACTTGCTCGTGTATGATCGTGCGTTAAAAGTCGTTGTATTTTCTTGTTCCCTTCCTGCAATCTAGTCTTATTTTATATTTTTTCATATTTCTTTGTTTTTTTTTGTAAATAGACTCGCTTAATTCTATATTTCACGCCCCTCATGGAAATCAGCCGCCTAACGGTTGTTGAGGCTAGCGTGGTTAGATAAAGTGTACATGTATTATGTATATGTATATATGTATATGTATATGTATGGGTTAATGTATGGTGGATTTTTGTTTTAGATATCGTCCACAATGGAAACGTTTCAAGATTTATCTTTACCGATACCAGGTATGGAAATAATGCAATATGAAAGTCTTTGCTTCGGTGGCGCAATGGTCAGAACAAGAGCCTTCCACCTCTGAGTACTTTGTGAAAACGCTCTACCGAAAGTCGTGGGTTTATTCCGGGTACTCCGGTTTCCTCGCACAGGGAATGTTGACAGGGTGGGTTGGGATTAACCCCTAACTGACCCTTTCATTGTAGCTGTGCTTTGCGGGGGGAAAAAAAGCGTCATAAGGTGGCTGCCAGAGGGGCCCTCAGTAAGCCTTCGACTCGATTAGGTTGAGCTGCGTCCTTTATAATTCAACTTAGCTCTCAGTTGCAAGTGAGGGTGGTTAGTGCACCTGCATTTAGACTAATGGTAGAGCTATCGGCCAATATAAATAAAAACTAGTGTAGTTTTCTTCAGTTTTTTTGTTACAATGGTTCGTTCAATTTTTGTTTCAGGGAAAGAAGAACTGTCAGCCATACACTCGTCAACACAATGTAATCCCATCATGTCGTATTCATCAACAGCGAGTCACAGAGGATTCTTCGGGACTATTTATGACTGGGTTTCCAGGTACTGTAATTACTTCAGCATTCTAGTGTTAGTGTCACACACCTCAAGGAAATGCTATTGTGCATTTATGCATAATGTCTGTTGTTTGTTCTTCTATATTTAGCTGGATATTTGGTCCACGTGTTTTGTTTGAAGATTGTTTGGCTGCGTTCTTTTCAGCGGACGAACTTAAAGGTACTGCATGTACACAGTCGCTCATTTGGGTACACACATAAAAACGCACAAGTTGTAACAAACCTGCAGTAGACCTGTAGCAATGTTGTTGCAACAACTTATCAACAGGATGTATTCGCACAACAGTTCCCAGCTTGTTGACAAGTTGTCAACGGCTTGTTGGCAACTTGCTACAAGATTGTTGAGCTCAGCAGACTTGTTACAAGTTGTTCCAATGACTTGTTATCGTCCTGGAATTCAACAATTTGTCAACAAGTTGTGAGTGACAACCTTGTAGCAACTTGATAAAATGACGACATTGTTACAACTTGTTGACAAGCTTGCTACAAGCCTGCTGCGAACGCATCTTGTTGACAAGTTGTGAGTGACAACCTTGTAGCAACTTGATAAAGTGACGACGTTGTTACAACTTGTTGACAAGCTTGCTACAAGCCTGCTGCGAACGCATCTTGTTGACAAGTTGTGAGTGACAACCTTGTAGCAACAATGATAAAAATAACAGCATTGTTACAACTTGTTAAGAAGCTTGCTACAAGCCTGTTGCGAACACATCTTGTTGACAAGTTGTGAGATTTTTTCGTTTGTAAGGATAAACTCAAACAAAAACCCCTTAGGTTGTATTATTCCGTTTCTTTATAGGCGACAATATGTACCGCTGTGAACATTGCTCGATGTAAGTCTTATACGTATAGTATGTCATGTTGCACACTATCTTTAAGTACAGTGCCAAGTTGATGAGATTACGTAGAAAAGTTGATTTATGCGAAAGTAATTCAACACGCAGATTCATCTACGCAGTAATTAGAATTAACATTAGAACTGTCAAAAACTCTATTTATTCAAAAGGAGTGATACTCGTCCCCTTTCAGGCTTTCGTAATATATCGATAGGTTTCAATCAAACAGTTAAGCTCGAACATTTACGAGACGTAAACTTTTGAATACGCTACCCCTCTGTTTGTTGGTTATCACTGGGATTACCATATTTCAAAAAAAGGTTAATAATGAAATCTTTTATTTTGCTTGTCTAGGTTGAGAAACGGAATGAAGGAATGTAGAATATATAAACTGCCTGAGGTAATGTTGGTTTGGTGGGTTGGGTTGTGTTTGTTTGTTTGTTTGTTTGTTTGTTTGTTTGTTTGTTTGTTTGTTTGTTTGTTTGTTTGTTTGTTTGTTTGTTTGTTTGTTTGTTTGTTTGTTTGTTTGTTTGTTTGTTTGTTTGTTTGTTTGTTTGTTTGTTTGTTTGTTTGTTTGTTTGTTTGTTGTTTGTTTGTTTGTTTGTTTTTGTTTGTTTGTTTGTTTGTTTGTTTGTTTGTTTGTTTGTTTGTTTGTTTGTTTGTTTGTTTGTTTGTTTGTTTGTTTGTTTGTTTGTTTGTTTGTTTGTTTGTTTGTTTGTTTGTTTGTTTGTTTGTTTGTTTGTTTTGAACAATGAATGCTTATGTTTTTTAGATGTTGTGTATTCATCTGAAACGGTTCCGACATGAGTACTATCATTCTTCGAAAATAAGCAGCTTTATCTCCTTTCCACTGGAAGCACTCGACGTGCGGAAATATTTGACAAAAGGCACGTTACATATTTGTATATGATATTTGTTTGAGCAAAATGACGTTTTCAGTTGCCTCAGTGGTTACTGCGTGTTCCTATCACCTCCCTGACCCGGCTTCAATTCCTGTTAATATCTCGATAGATCCTATCACCTCCCTGACCCGGCTCCAATTCCTGTTAATATCTCGATAGAACTAACAGTTGAAGGGTTCCGGCGCAGCGCTCTAACCATCTGAGCTACAAAGCCCAGTTGTAACCATAGATATCTAATATGCACTAGATAGCGCATCTCTTTTAGTAAAATTGAAGCCAAGAATACCCCCATTTGAATAGATGGCGGTTACCCCCATTTGAATAGATGGCAGCCATGTTGGTATTTCCCACTCGCTAATAAACGCTTAAAAAACAACAATAACTTTCATCATTTGAATAGTTTGAAAATGTATTTGGAATAGGTTTAACTTAATGTTTAAGTTCCCTGTTTAAGAAATAGAAAACATACGAATCTTCTCATTTCATGGGAATATCCTGACTCTGCAATCACGGCTTCAATTTTTGAATTGCAGAATAATTAGATGCACTATCTAGTATATATACTGTAAGATATCTGATAAAGTTAGTCTAGTTTTAATCTAGCAAATCGTTTTGTAGATTTTTCCGCCAAATGTACGAAGTACGATCTAGTGGCTATTATCACGCATCATGGAAGTGTCGGAGGTATGGAATCATAATTTAGAGATTCGCCGGAAACAATATTTTAAGTTCGGCCGGATCCGGAAATAAATCGGACCGGAACTGAGCTCATCAAATTAAACTTTTTATAGTTATATGTAACTTTGTCCACTGTCAACCTTAAAAAAAGTTGGAATATATGTCTAGGGTAGTAGGTTTATGTGATTGAAATGATGGCGGTAATGCAATCTGTTCAATTATCTGATCGATATGTGAGTGAACTTTTTAATATTTTCCTAATGATGACAAGACAAGACTTCCGGTTCCGGCCATGATTTTTCGTCGGTTCCGGCCAGAACCGGAAGCATAACAAGTAATATACGGTTCCGGCCGGACGTAACTGAGTATCGATGCACTAGAATCATTGGTTTATGATCAAGACCATCGTTTCTATTTAAGAAGGGGTTTACGTATTTTCTAGGTGGGCATTATGTTGCGTACTGCAAGAATTTCGTCACAGGAAAGTGGTATGAATTCAACGACTCGTACGTCTCTGAAGGTAATGTACTCATTGTTCCTAATCATCCTAAAGGTAAAGTAATACGAGCAACAAAATTGCAGCAACTTGCAATAAAATCTTATTTCAACGCATGTTAATTGAAATGTTCACACTCAAGTTGCAACACCCGAGACAAGATTAGTACAAATTTCCAATTAACATGCGTTGAAATCATATTTTATTGCAAGTTGCTGCAACTTTGTTGCTCGTATTAGTTTACCTTAAACAAACAAGGAAACATCCTGGGAAAACTATTCTACACTCAGTTGATGTAGTGCCGTCACACCGAAGACTAATCGGAGAAATTAGGGTTGGGGTCAGGGTTAGTTTCAGAAGCCCGATATGACGCAACCTCGTACCCAGGCTCTCTCCTCTATGCTCCTACTTCGCGTAGGGGGAAGAGCATGGGGACGAGGTTGGGTGTGACGTCACTACATCAACGGAGTGCAGAGTTTTCGCGAAACATTTCTCTGTGGAAACGTCTGAAAATCGTATTTAAATATGTTTTGTGTTATTGTAGTATCGGCAAGCTATGTGCAAAGCTGCGAAGCCTATGTATTGTTTTACAGGTTGAGTAAACTTATCTGTTATAGCCTGTTATTCATTTCCTCTCTCACATACCTCGTTATATTATAAAATCATTGACATCACCAAGTGATTGGTTTGAACCAGCCGTCTATTGTTGTTGCCTTAACTGTGTTAATAGGGAGGTTCAGATTTCACATCCACTACCGCTGCCATTAAGGAACCATTAACCAATCAGTTGCGTTTGATATATCTGATTAACCAATCAGATGCGTTTGATATATCCGATTATAATATAGCATTTGTAAATTCTGAACGTTGATTGGCTAAGAGCCGTGTTGATATAACTCAATGTCAACACGGGAAAATTTCCGCCGCTTCTAAACACGGAAATTTTTCTTATCCTTCGGGCTTTTGACATCGCTATATTATAAAAAAAATATAAAACATTTTTTCCGTATTGATATATAGTTATATCAACACTCGTGGAAGTTGGGAAAACTCGAAATTGTATGAAAACACTCCGCCCTTCGGGCGTCGTGTTTCCATGCAATTTCTCGTTTTCCCAATTCCACTCGTGTTGATATAACTGTATATCAACACGGAAAATGTTTTATATTTGTTAATTAACCAATCAGATGCGTTTGATATGTCCGATTAACCAATCAGATGCGTTTGATATATCCGATTAACCAATCAGATGCGTTTGATATATCCGATTAACCAATCAGATGCGTTTGATATATCCGATTAACCAATCAGATGTGTTTGATATATCCGATTAACCAATCAGATGTGTTTGATATATCCGATTAACCAATCAGATGTGTTTGATATATCCGATTAACCAATCAGATGTGTTTGATATATCCGATTAACCAATCAGATGCGTTTGATATATCCGATTAACCAATCAGATGCGTTTGATATATCCAATTAACCAATCAGATGCGTTTGATATATCCAATTAACCAATCAGATGCATAGGAAGCCAGTGAGAGGTTGCGGTAGTGGAAGTCAATTCTGAACCTCTCTAATTGAATGGGTGATTCCGGCTATAGACTAAACTTTGATCAAGGCAAGAAGAACGAAACCCAAAACCATACAGCTAGAACGAGCGTCTTCGAATGAGTGAAACTGCAAAGATTGGTTGCTAAATGTTGTAAAACGAAGAAAATATAGCCCTGTGAAGTTCGCAAATTTTGTATATATTTGTATTACCCGCGGTAAAAATAAGCACTTTCGGCTCAAACATTTTTCTCCCGCGCGTAATGCAAATTATATACAAAATTTGCGAACTTCACAAGGCTATATTTTCCTCATTTTACAACAATGCGTAACCGAACTTTGCAATTTTACTAATTTTAAGATGCTCTTTCCAGCTATGGTAATGATTTCGTTCTTCTTGCCTAGATCAAAATTTCGTCTCTAGCTGGAATTGCCTATTAAAAGCCACAGATTCGATTTCTGCCAGAGGACCTAGTGTTGCACTTTTTGCAAGGGTTAGGTCTTAAATTGTTTCTATATTAGACTTGAAGCGCGCCATAGAAGGGTCTGGAAAGGACTTTGGAAACTCTATTTCTATATATGCTTACTTGGATTATCCACAAAACCCAGCATTCACTTTGTATTCTGTTTAAATTCTCTTATTTCTTTGTATGAACAGAAAAAGAGGCGAAATCATCACAAAGTATCGACAAAAATTCTTCAGACTATCCAGAAGTCACGAGGTATTTTACACTCAATTAAAGTTCTGTGTTTTTTTACCAAATAAATTGGTTGGATTTCTCCCCGTTCAAACTTAGAAACAGCTCAGATATGCTTCTTTATATTTCTCAAGGGTCAACCAGCGACACACTTTATATCCAAAAAGTGGATGACAATGTTTTACACATGCGCAGAACCAGGTAAAAATACAGTTAAATTGATATACAGCAGAGAGGAATTGATTGTTTTTATGACGCATCTATATGTTGGTGTCCTTTCCTTATAGGTCCAATTTCAAATAACAGTTTTATGTGCAAGCACGGAGGTGAGATTTGACATTTGTTCGTATCAATATTTGCAAATTAAGTTACTAAAAAATAGGCAGTCAAGCTATAAATCTAACGTTATATTACCATTGGGCGTGGAAAAAAGTCAGGGGTTTGAGGAAAAAATGGCCCTAAATGAGGAAATGAATTAATGAAACTAATGTTTGAAATTTTCTTCCAACGACTCTCCACAATTTTGTTTTTCTCCCTCTACGAATCTCTACTGGAAAATGCAAAAAATAGCATAACTAAAGTATTAGCAGCTTAGCCTTCACTAAGCACTGTACTCCAAATTATCAAGTTTTTTTAGACCAGATAGGGGAAGAAAAACACCCCATGCTTGGCATTAATATATTTCTGTTTTTTTAGCAATTGATCCTGTAAAAGATTCTTATCTAAATGATCTGGTCACCCCACTGCCGCAAGTCTGTTGGGATTTCTTGTTCAAAAAGTTTGGAGGTGGCCCTGAAGTAAAAACTTTAAATGCCTGTCCCATATGCAAGGTATGCAATCTGAAATTACCTGCCGTAGTTCGTACCAAACAACATAGGTTTTCTCATTTAGTAACACAATGAATAAAGAATAGTCCTTACTGGAGATGACAGAGCTATCCAGTGTAAACAAAGCGAGTTTAATTTACGTTTCCTCATGTAATAACACTGGACTGATAAAGGATGTGCCTTGCTGAACATATATAGAAAACCGTTTACAGCTAATAGAACTATCCAGTATAAATAAAGTTTAGTTTAGGTTTCCTCCTGTAGTAACACTGGACCAATAAGAGACGATCCTTACTGGACTTTTAGGGGCAACAGTTTAGAACTGATAGAACTATCCAGTATAAATAAAGTTAGTTTAGGTTTCCTCCTGTAATAACACTGGATCAATAAGAGATGATCCTTACTGGACCTCTGGGAAGAACAGTTTAGAACTGATAGAGCTATCCAGTATAAATAAAGTTAGTTTAGTTTAGGTTTCCTCCTGTAGTAACACTGGATGAATAAGAGATGATCCTTACTGGATCTCTAGAAAGAACAGTTTAGAACTGATAGAGCTATCCAGTATAAATAAAGTTAGTTTAGTT
>CACRXK020007600.1:0-22452 GCA_902702795.2 Paramuricea clavata
TATAAATCTTTAGTAAAATTATGTTTGAGGCAGAGTCTGCACTTTCAGCTTGGGCAGTTTCATAGTAAATTTTAGTAATATTTAGCTTTCTCTGATACATTCTGTGTGATCACTCACACTGGTGCTTACAGTAAAAGGTACAAGTTTATTTAATTTCTTTCTAATTTTTTGTCCAGATGAATTCTCAGTGGTCTTTTTTCCAAGATGGTAAAATTTAACCTCACAGTAACTCTTGATGATGCTCTTGGTCAACTGAAATATATAACATGATTTTCACCAACTGGTGAGTCAAAAATATGGTGATCTAGCTCAGTAAAAAGATTGTGTATGGACAATGAAGCCAGAACATATGGACAATGAACAATGAAGCCAGAACAGAAGTGGTCAGAGCATATAAGTGTCTGCTTTTTGAGAACAGAACAGTATGGACAATGCAACCAGAACAAAAGTGGTCAGAACATATAAACATCTGCTTTTTGGGTGACCACTTTTCTTGATGAACATTTTGTATCAACTGTTTTCATAGTACTTCATCCTTAGGGATGTTTATCATGTTAATGCAGGTCGAATTTCAATCAATATAATAGTATACTGTAAAAAACTAAAAATAAATTGCTTACTGATGAAATGTCCTGGGAAGTTTTCTTTTGATTTTTGATTCTGTCACAATTGACCCTTCACTATTACTTCTTATACTTTTTGCATCAGGAATGACTTTACCCATTGCTATGAAATTTTCTGAGTTTAATTCAAATTTTTAATTTCAATTGGCACCAAAACTTCTTCAGGTCTCCAAATTTTTTTAAAAATTGGACATTTTTTTAATGATATTTACAGTAACCACTAAACTCAAAAGGCAAAAATTGAGAGTTTATCATGTTTTCAATTCCTGAGAGTACTGGCAAATTTATTTTATTTTTTTAGAAAAGTTTAATTATTGTGCATCTGATGAGTCAAAGAATTAGAAAACACTATTACACAAAGTCAAAAGTAATACTTTATTATAACAATAGAATTATTTATACAATAGTGAGTGCAACTATATTTAAGATTATAAAATCTACTGTGCATCAAGCAGTTTATCCCATTGACCTTACAATATACAATAATGCAAGAAGTAATGTGTCTCATTACAAAATAGGGTTTCCCAAAGCAGTTCTAAAATTCAGCTGATTATCAATGACCTATGCTGTTAATAATTACAGTAATTTGGCAGTTTGATTGCTTGAATTAAAAACAAAAGGTCTAGGACTCAACAGAAAGAAATATTTCTTAACATCAAATATTAAAGATAGTTTGAAGCATTCATACAATTGAAGGTTTTAGAAAGTTTGATTATCAACTACATTTACATAAAGCAATATCAATTATGTTATATTGCCTGCGAATATACTAAGTTGCAATTATTCTTCTCTAGCTTCTAACACATTTTAATCTTGATGTGATTCCATGGAACTATAAAATAATATATGATATGTTGTATGTATGTAATAAATATACAAATAGTAAGGAGTAAGAACCATTTTTGGTGTCAATGTTTTATATATTGACTATTTAAGATTTTAAGTCTATTTTTGCCATTGATAAACTGTGACTAAAATATGTTTTTCAGTGTCGCTGTCTTTTACAAAAGAATATGCAAATACATTCACAATTTTGCCATGAAGCAATGGCGATTGCTCAAAATGTTTTATTTGGAATTGGTGAAACTATATTTATATATACATCAACAATGATGGTTTGTCCATAAAGTTTGTCCTATGGGCGCCCTTCATACGGGTCGACAAATATTGATATTTTCGAAAAAAAAAATTAAATTCTGCCTACCCGTTATTCACAATATGAAGCTCCAACGATCTGGCATCATTTACAACAAGTTGCACACTTGAAAAACCAAAATTGACTGCATAAAAGAGGATTTATTGTCAACTTTGTCCATTTCCGCAATACAAAATATACAAATTATCACGCTCCGTGGGAACGACCAATATGGCCGCCGCACGTAAACTGCGACTGCGATCAGGCTTCAATTTTCGCCTGCCTACAGGGTGGGATGCGCTATTTAGTGTATATGAGATATCTATGGCCCTACTGCTTAAGGTGAACAAGGATGAATTTTATTCATATTTTCAGGGATTCTGGAACGATAATAGGGCAAAGGGGGGCGAGCACACCAAGGGCACCTCTATAGAGCGAACGTTTTCGGTCAGTGTACCATTTTAGGGGTCAAAAAATTTTTTCGGACATATCAAAATTTTCCATGAAGTCAAAAATTTTTCCGCATATCTTAACCTTTAGCCATTTCTTCAAAATATTTTTCTAAATTCCAAAAATTTTCAAAAATTTTTAGAAATATAAACTATAAATTACCTGAATCTCATCATTTTCCTACAAAAAGCATCGTTGGAAATGTGATTTATCACGTAATATTTTACAACTAAAAGGGCACTTCTGCCCCCCCTGTCCCCCTAGCAAAAGGCAAGGGGGGCAGCCGCCCCCCCCTGCCCCCCAGTTTCGGCGTCCCTGCATATTTTTCAAGGAGGAGTGGAAGCGGCACCACTGAGCGATCTTCGGCAGGGGCTAGGGTTAAAGACTCGTAAAATGTTGGTGTTGTTTGAGCCTAAAAATTTTGTTTTCGAGGTAAAAATCTCACTGATGCTCGCTCGTATGTATGAGAACTCTTCAAACAAGAACTAGAAGAATACTTTTATTCACCGGTAAGATTTTTTATATATTTGAATATTTCTGGATTCTAGCTTGCTTGCTTGGTAGATTAAACTCGATAGAAATACAAATCCCCGTAGGAAAAATGGTTGGAAATTCTGTAATTTTATTGTTCTTGTGATTTACCACTAGCCTCTGTGTTTTCATATGGTTTTAAAGGCTGCTTATGGTGTCAAAATCCTTACTGTGTACTTCATATGATTTAGTACTACAGACTTCAGTATTATAGAGATATAAGTAAATTTTCCCTGACAAACATTGAGTGATATATATCCTTGCTAGGTTCTTGTAGCAGTTATTTATAATTTCATACTGTGTAGTTATATTAAATGTCACTTCTACAACAGGCAAACTGAAAAATTGCTTTGTTAGGCCAAAGATATCAAGTTCAAACCATTCAAATGATTCAATACCTATTGCAATCAAGCAATAACCATAAACCTCTGAATATATCAGGCCCAAATATAAGCCCTCCTGTGTAGAACAGCCACCATAAGAAATTCTGAATATATGCCCTCTCCCGAATTTAAGTCCCTGATCTGTGTTAGCCCATGCATGGACTTATTTTTGGACAGGTATTTTTTAATGCAGCAAAGAGATCCATTCCAACAGCTCAGCCCATCGAAAATGCTAATGAATGCATACAAGCATTCAGAGGTTTACATGGTATTCATCTGACCAACATAGTTTGTCGGAGTTCTATAAATCCCACAGCCATTAGAGTTGTAGTTATAAGTATTTGTAGGAATGAAGGTGTGTACGTGCCAGCCAATGCATATTCACTGCCCTTGGCATTGACCAAAATTGTGCCCTGACAATTAACCAAATTGATGATTGATAACATGTTTGAGAGCATCTTCAGTGGGAGTGTTCCCAGTATTAGATTAGAGCCCAACTGTTCAGTTAGACATTATTTATGAACTTCTCTCTTAGATCTGCATAGATTATATTTGATGTATTCTAATGTAAAATGAAACTTTGGGATAGTTAAGAAATACAATTAATCCATTTATAATGGACAATTGTCGTCTTGACAAGTAAAATTTCCTGGCATATTAGACGGGCTTATAAATGCCAGCACCTAAATATGTGAAAAATTACAGAGTGAGTCAATTTATTTGACATACAATATTAATTAACCATTAGGTTGCATTGTGCCCTAATGCACCCTACTTTATTATTTTACTCTGTCTTACACCAGACAATTATGAACTGGAGAGCCAATGCGTTACTTAACATATCAATAATGTCTAACTGAACAGTTTGGGCTCTGCTCTACAGTAAATTTCCCTGTAATTGGAGTCTGGGATCTGTGACCCAATACATCTTCAGTGTCTTCATATGATACTGTCACCATTTTATATGTATAATGGACATTTCTCATTTAGGGCGAAACTGATGTAAGTCTAGCCTCCTCCGCAGGCATCTCGTAGTTCACGTACTTCAGAAAGTCGGTGAGATGCCTGCCAAAACCCGACATGGTTGAGCCGTTCTGCGCATCTTGCTTGCGCAGCGATTTCGTCTCTAGGGTATGCACGTGGGGAGGGATTTGTCATCCAAGATGGCGGATTGCATGGAGTGAAGAATTATGAAAATTAGTGAATTTATATTAATACGCTCGCTAAAGGCGGCTAAACGATTAAGAATACAGCTTTTGTGGACAATTGAAAGAATCTTAACCCGGAAATTAAAATTGTCATCAAATAATTTACATGTTGTCAGTTGACATATATTTTTGTATATCTGTAAATGGTCAAATGGAAAACATCAAGGTTGACGTATATTTTTGTATAAGCTAGATAGATAGAAATCTTGTTGTAATCTTTTAAGCACTATGAAGATAGACTTTGTGTTAACATCACAATGAATTGCATTTAATTTCATATAATATTTTTTTGGATCAATTATAGTTGTTTTGTGTTTTAAATAATTGTTAATGTCTGACTGGCATAATTACTTAAAATAGTACAATTATCATGTACAGTTAGTTCAATCTGTCTGTTCATGGTTGTTAGAAGCAGGACAAAATTACCCTACATATCATGTGTAGAAATGTAACAAGATAAAATATATTTCAGCTTGATAATTGTGGACCCATTATTAATTGAAACCAAGGCAAGAGCCAGATTGATTTGAGTGAAAAAGCCTTGGTCTGGTGTTTGGTTGTCAGATTGGCCGAGTATGCCAATCAGTGAAGCAACGCCACTGTGTGAAATCTAAAATTAGCTGCGTTCACTTACTATATTCACTATCAGGGACGTCGCTACCTGGGTGTGTGTGTGTGTGTGGGGGGGTGTAACCCCCCCCCCCCGATAATTGAAACGTTGGTCAAAGTTGGTCAAAATGGAACTGGTATTTGCTCAAAGTTTGTCAAAATGGAACTGATATTTGCTTAAAATTTAAGGTCAAAGTTGGTAAATTGTGGTTAAATATTGGCAAGCCTTGCTTATTTTGGTCGAAAAATTTATAAATATGCTTATATCAGTCTGGAATATTTTTTTACCCCCCCCCCTGTCGACAACATTTCCGGGTTTACGACTTGGTCAAAAATTTATTAAATATTGATCAAAACATGACAACCCCCCCCCCCTCCAATGTTGATGCCTTAGTGATGCCCCTGCTTACTATACTATGTCTTGTTTCATGTGTGCACTAGTGTCCAGTACCTGCATGATGTGAATTGCATTGTACAATCCAGCAGTTAAACAATAACATGGTAGATGATTATAATAATAATTTTTAAATTTTTTTTTAATCCAAATGAAGATGTTGAATTGTCAGGATTTCTATGCAAGAAACTAGGTGCTATTTTGCATGTCTGAGATGGAGACTAAGTTGCTACATCCTAGAAAGTGTGAACAGCAAGGTTTACATTGTACAATTAGCAGCTTCAAGGCTACAACACATGGACAAGCAACCATTGTCAATGACAACATTGATCAAGCATGTCATAACCTGCCAGATAAAATAGTGACATAATTGAACATGGCCAGCATTCTGCTTTGCTGACACCTTCTTTACAATATAACATGTTTTTAATGGATGAAAATGGGATAAAAAAATAAAAGTAGTGGAAACTGTTGTCTATGCTCACAATTTCCCTGTGACTTATTTTTAAATCACATTGCCTTTTATCAGAAATTGCATTGCAAGTTGCAGATTTACTAGAGGGGGTGCACCCTCCAAGCCCTGACAGGAGAGGGTGAAGGGGGTGCTTCTTTCATGATAAAGCAAAAAATAATAGAGACAAAATGAGATACAGTAATTTGAGCAATAACATGATGATAAACAAACTGTGAACAACAATTCAAATTCAAATGTAGTCTGTTGATGGGTGAGTGGCACACATGACCGACACAACTCTGTACCAGAGCTTCAGTGGCGCCGCCAGCTGGATAATTGGGGAGGGGGCGAATATTCATATCTTTGTGTTCTGCATTATTAACTTCTTTTGAAATTGATTGTTTTTATGCTCTGTGAACACAAATATATGAATATTCGCCCCCCCCCCAATTATCGAGCTGGCGGCACCACTGCAGAGCAGCCCCCTACCAGATCATGCTGGATCGATCCCTGTATTATTTTATTTACACATGGAGGTGTATCTCTTTTGGTGGCGTAAAGGCATGTTTCTTGACACAAGTGACAATCCAAATTTTTAGATGGCTGTTTAAAATTTTAGTCAGCTGGATGGCAGGCTGGTTAATACCATGCAGTAATGCAGTAGAATAATCTTGAGCATAACATCTAACATAATACAGCAACAATATAAATTGTATAACTTTGCTTGATTTATAGTTACTGAATATATAAACACTTCTTACATTTGGTCAACTTGCACAATAGTTGCTTGAAATTTGTGTTACAAGCACAGGTCAGCACTAAGCAGTTTACTCAGCGTTTACATAGTTGTTTACATGCTGTACATGTACTCAACAAATCCCCGAGATATTTCTCGCTATAGTAACATACAGCGTAAACATACAGCGTAAAAACACATGGGATTGTAAATTTGAAGTTTGTTCTTTGCTGAAATATCTCAAAATTTGTGTCGACAAACCAGTTTCAATGTCATGCACGTCCACTATACGTGTGTAACAGTAATCGACAATTCCAAGAGGCAAGAGCATCCATTATCCAGTTGAAATTTTGACGTTTACCACTCCATCTGCATTCTAGAGTATTCCATTTCCCAAAAGTATTAATATTGATGTTATATGCATGTAGGATACAGACCAAATATAAATTGAACGGTTGCAAAAATTCTTATAAATTCCATTCACATTTCACACTTCGTCTTTCGATACGATTTACATAGTTTCGGCGTGGTTTGACCATCTGTATTTCGTTAAATTCCGGCCATCCGTTGTAAGTGCAAAATAATCAATGTTTCATTCATATTTGTTTCAATTTGCAACATAAAAATGATATGCTCGATCGATATTTTTTCGAATTGTGTCTGAATATAAAAAGTCGTATCCTATGGGAGTAGGGGTAACACAGCTTTTGACATTTTGTAGTAGTTTTGATATGAACAATTAATCCCATGGGGGTGGGGGTAACATAGCCGGTCCACAAGGGTTACATAGCTGGTCCAAAGTCTTCGGGTTTTGGCTAGCCTCCTCCGCAGGCATCTCACCCGACGAATCGGGTGGTGGGAAAAAGTTTGGTGAGATGCCTGCCATAAATCGACACAAAAATTTGCACTGCGCATACCGGCTCGCGCATGCAAATTTCGACAAACTCAAATTTAGGGGGAGTAGGAAGGGCTTACGGCAAGGAGTGAAGAAAATTTTGTTTTCAACACGATGGCTTACAAGACGAGTAAAACTGTAAAATTAACGAATAATCCTGGTCTTCAACATTGCAAATACAAAGGGAACTTTGACTAAGGAGCTGAGAACGTTGTCGAAAGCCGACGCAGCGATTTACTGGGATTGTTTAGAGACAACGAGTGACTTTGCAGAGCAGTGAATTCACGTTGTCGTCGATTCATGTCAAGACATTTATCAAGACAAGGTTTCAATTGAAAGTTTATCGTTGATATATACAAATTTCTATTCAAATTGTTGACGACATCATAATAAGCTGAAAGTGCAGTGATTTAGTCGAAATTATAACACGAAAAGGAACGATCGAAAATTGTCAATATATAAATGTAAATTCAACTGTTGACATATGTGCCTGCGTATTAAATATAAAAACACCTCTTGCCTTGTTTTATAAATAGTAAGCTTGTATGGAAGGAAATCATTAATAAAAGTCTCAAACAAATAGCTTTCTTATTGTGGAATACAATGTGCAATTTATTCCTTGGTCCCAATGGACAAAGACAAAGTTTTCAAACTTGAGTGTCTCAGATGTGGCGAAAATTAGCCCTGTTTTATATATGGGTGTGACTTGTGAGTTATGTAGACATAAGGAAAAGGACAACTGGAATTTAATAAGAATCTAATAGTTTTCCATGTGGTGCAACAGGGTATAAAGACCTGTCTTAATAACATTTGTCTTGGATTTGTTAATTAACCATTGGAGACATTACATACATTCCATCTTGCTTGCCAAAGTTCACAGACAAAATATTTACATGGGTAAAATCCATTTTGCAAGGCAAATTTCCCTATAACCATACAAACAGTCACTGACGAAACTTCCCAGTGATAGACGTGTTTTCAGGGATGGATCCAGCATGATCTGGTAGGGGGGTGCTCTGCCAGCTCTGGTGTCGAGTGACTCGAGTTGTGTTGTCATGTGTGCAGCCCGCCCATTAACATACAGCAACAGCAGTATTCTGAGAATTTGGCAAAACAACCTCCATGTGGTACAAGTGTACTGTGTACAATATCTCATTTTGTCTCTAATATTTTTTGCTTTATCATGAAAAATAGCACACACATACCCCCTGGCCAGGGCTAGGGAGGGGGTGTGCACCCTCCCTCCGCAGTAAATCCATCCCTGCATGTTTTGCTATTAATTGTTACATTAACCACCCAAAAGTCTTTCAATGGTGGGTACATATTAATTGTAAGCTGTGAAG
Source organism: Paramuricea clavata (assembly GCA_902702795.2). Classification (NCBI taxonomy): domain Eukaryota; kingdom Metazoa; phylum Cnidaria; class Anthozoa; order Malacalcyonacea; family Plexauridae; genus Paramuricea; species Paramuricea clavata. The sequence continues at coordinate 8,762 of CACRXK020007600.1, forward strand.
CTTTTGATTAGCCCATTGTTTGCACTCTCCCCTGGAATAGTAAAATTGTCTGATGTTAGACAGAGTAAAAGCAGGGGCGTGCCGGCAAGCAATGAGACAACAAGAACTTGTTGTGGGCCCCTGGCATTGTAGGCTCTTACAAGATTCATGCCGATCTAGATTTATTATATTTAAAACAAATATATGTCAAGAGCAATTTTATTTAAACATGAACAAGGGAGATACATATAATTAGAGAATATGCAGATACATCATAAATTTCTTTATTTATCAAATCATGGATGTCATGTGGCCAGTACGTGTAACACAACTTTTGGCATATACTATATTAGAAAGAGGTTGTTACATTGTGTCACAATGCAACTTATTAATGGGTTTAGCATATTCACATGATATTAATTAAGGGGGTGAGTTCTAATTAACTATTTAACCAAGTGAAGCCTGGTTCACATATACCTGCTGTTTGTTGATGGGCTATTGTTGTTAAAAGTTCAACTAAATAATTCACAAAAGAATGTATGCATAAACAGCTGTAAACAATGATAATGCAGGCATATGTAAACCAGGCTTAAGATGCCAACAAAATCTTGATTTTTGTAGGCTTTTGTTGTAATCAAATTTCTGTAGTTGACATTTCCAAGTTGTTATCTCTCCTCACTTATTGAAATGGTTGCTTCAACAGAAAGATCTTTTCCTTTTATATATCAATTCACTTAACATGTTGCCAAATGTCTGATGATTTGACTAAAATTAGTAAAATATAATCAAAATGTCAACCCCTTCATATAAGACATATAAATAAACTTATAAACATGCCAAAATAATATTCCAGAAAACAATACAATTTAATATAATTCCTTTATTAAACAAATTATACCTTTGTATCGTTCCATTCTTCGTTTTGCGTTCGAAATTATGCCAGATAATTTCCTCAAATTGTAGTTCCTCGGCTGAACAATTGATACATTGTAAACATTTGGCTGCTTCGAGCGAGCGAGCGATTCAATTAAATTTGCACGTCGTTTTTAGACCGCGAGAGACATTGCGATATATAATCCTTTCAATTGACCAACTAATTTTCGTATAACTTGAATATTTCGATGCATTTTAAAACATTTTTAAAGTTAATACTCGCAAGCTTCGCTCCTCGCCTGAAGATTTCAAACTGAATATATAATTAGGGTCAAAAGCCTACTTAGGGGGTGGGGTACATTGACACGGCCAGAAGGTACATTGACACGTCCATTTTGTTCGATTTATGGCAGGCCTCTCTCCCAGAAAATTTTTTTTTTAAACCCATTCGCAGGCTAGAACCCATAGAGAGGCCTGCGGAGGAGGCTAGGTTTTGGCAGGCATCGCCACTATTAATTTTTTTGCCTGCAAGAAATTTTGCCCGATAATCGAAAGGCGATGCCTGCGGAGGAGGCTAATGTAAGTCATGTGGACAAGAAATTAATACAAGTTCTTTTGAATGTTAAAAAAAGAGTACGTAGTGGTGCACTATCTCTTGCCAGACCAAACTGGCAGAACTAACAATGACTTTTCTCTATAATTTTGTGGGAATGTGTTATATATTTACTCTGTACAAACAGCCAAAAAATAATGCATGAGCTCTAGTTTTAATAATACTGTATTACATGTTTTAAAATTATTCACTGCATGGTCAAAGAATAATTATCAAATTACTAAATTAGCAAGTTTAATTAAAATAAATAATATAAAAAATCAAGCAAATTTTTATCTTTAATTAATTTTGAAACTTACAAATGAATACATGTTTCTTGGTATGGAGTTTCACTAACAACAGTGGCATGAACTCTAGCCTTCTTCGCAGGCATCTCACCCGAGGAATCGAGTGATGGGAACCCATTTGCAGGCTAAAAACCATAGAGAGGCCTGCGGAGGAGGCTCAGAATAGATTATAGCCATAGGGGCTATCAATATGGAAGCCTGGTTGGGAGAATAATTTATTATTTCTTGCCGACACAATTCTATTGTTTTGACAATATTTTCATGACCAATGTTGTTTTGACTTTATTTTGACCAAGTCAGTCCAGTTAGTGTTTGTAGCCATAAAATATCTTCCCGATGTAACTGAGAGCTTGCCTTGTTCAGGTGAGATCTGAAAACTGAGCCAGTCAGGTTGTCCATACAATGTGAAAGGAATTTCCACTATAAAAATAACCACACAGTGAGGTCTTGCTTACTGGCCTAGCTGTCACATTAACAACCCTTACCTCAGGGACAGCAGAAATATGCCAGCACTTGAGTCAATTAACCCAACACGCATAGGGATGGGACAAACAAGTTAATGCATGGCCTTTTAAAGATACATACAACAAACTATCAGAGAGCACACAATATACAAACTTGGGCAAAACATGCATTCTCAGATCAGCTGAGCTTTGTCCTGCTGCACCAGTTCACCACAAGCTTATGCGTGATAAAACCCAGCCTTGGCTAAATCTATATATAAAACCTTACCTCCCTCTTTAATATACTAGCACATCATAGTTTCATGTCAAATGTTTGTCAAATTCATATACATGTACAACCATTAATTCCTTGGGATTGAGGGATGAAATTATTATACTGTATTTTAAAGTTTATATAAAAAGGTTCGTCTAGTGTCTACAACCACATAAATATTCGTGGCTTGTTTTCTAAAAAAATAGAGTACATTCTAATAAATATTTATAAATACCTGTTTATAGTCTGATTAATACGGATGTTTGCTCTGGCTTGAAGTATCGTTTTTGCCCACATTTCGGCTTTCGCGAGGTTTTAATAGTTGTTTGTTGTCTTTCACGCTTCACGGACGAGGATTAACGTGTACGACTTTCGCATCTTTAAACAAATGGTCAACAGTCGAAAAAATATGTCGAAAATATCAAAACAACAAGTATTCAGTATTCACTGCAAAAAGCCGAAATATTTTTATAAAAACCAGGGGGGGGGGGGTGAAAACTGTGGCGGGTTCATATTTGAGCCTTGTTCAGTGGCAATTACCATGAATTTGGCAATTACCAGTAGTCATGGAAATGGCGTCATTTTCACTCAAAATCCGCCATGTTTTTGCGGACAATTTGTTGACTGAACGAAGTATAGGAGCAGGTCCTCCAGTTATTATACAGCTCAGTGGGTTAACACCTCCTACCCCAGTAAATTCGCCCATGGTAATTGGTAAAGATGTTGTCTCTAACCTCAATCATCCCAGAGAACCTGTATAGGAAATATGTTCTACCGTAGGAATCAATTTTGTATTCAGGGGGCTGATTAGTCATGGGGCGATTATTAGGTCATTATTTTCTTCTAAAACTTTACAGATTATCACTAGTTTACAAATTATTGGAGGTGGCTATTACAAACGGGAAATTGACATCCCCAAAGGGTATTGGGCTGTCAATTTCCCCCAAGTAATGCAAAATGACTGAAAAACGGCAAACTTTGCAAGGCTATATTTAAATCGGCATTTTACATCATTTCGCAACGAAACTTCGGAATATTACTAATTTTGTGATGCTCTTTCAAGCTGTGATGAAATTGTTATCTAGACTTGTTGAGATCAAAATTTAGTCTGTAATGCAAATGGTCCGTTGTGTCTTATGCATGCACTATCCGAACGCGTGTTTTGCGTGACAAAAACACTACTGACTTGCCTTAGCCAATGCTCCTGCCGTGAAACAAGATATTATGAAAGACATCAATATACAATTGACAATAAAGTATTTTCAAGTATATGATTTGAAACAGAGACAGGATAACTGATATTAAGTACAATATAGTTAAACGTGAACAAGAATCGTTAATAAATACATCACTGCATGTTGCTAATTTATTGTGTCTATATTGTGAGTGAAATATTCGACATGGCAAAAAATGACATGGCAGACCATTAATCGAATATTAAATCGAAACAATAGGAAGAAGGAAGGGCTTCCTGATACGTTTAGAGAAAAGAACTCAAATGTTAATTATTCTGACACAATTGAGATTGCAAACAAATTCAACGAATATTTTGTAAACGTTGGACCGAATTTGGCCAAAGGTATTCAACAAAATGACACAATATCATTTGAAAATTATCTCAAAGGTAACTATCGAGAAAGTATGTTTACTGAACCTGTTACAGAATATGAAAATCTTGACTGAGATTGATAACTTAAATGAAACTAAAAGTGCAGGTCATGATAATATCAGTGCCAAAATGGTAAAAGCAATAAAACAAGAGAAGGTCATGATAATATCAGTGCCAAAATGGTAAAAGCAATAAAACAAGAGATTTGCAAACCTCTTGCACATATTTTCAATTTAACTTTTGAAACTGGATTAATACAGAATACTATTTTTAAAACAAATGAAAAATGTCTATTTGAAAATATAGGCCAATTTCAGTTCTCACGTGTTTTTCGAAATTGCTTGAAAAAGTAATGTACGAAAGACTGATTTCATATATTGAAAAACAAAACATTTTATCTAAACACCAGTATGGTTTCAGGAAAAATCGCTCCACTGAACATGCTATTATTGTCAATTGACTATAAGGCCATAGATGAAGGAAAATACACAATCGGTATTTTCCTTGATCTATCTAAGGCTTTTGACACAGTTAACCATAAAATTCTTCTAAAAAAACTAGAACATTATGGTACAAGAGGAAATTGTTTAAAATGGTTTGAAAACTACTTACATGAAAGAACGCAAATTCTTAAGTTTCGTGATCATAAGTCATGTAAAATGACCATATCTTCAGGAGTTCCGCAAGGCTCGATTCTTGGGCCTCTACTTTTTCTGTTATATATTAACGACATTGAGAACTGTAGTAAAATAATTTATTTTGTTATGTATGCTGATGACACTAACGCGTTTTACTCTGACAAATGCCTCAAATCGTTAATGCATGTTATGCAAAAAGAAATAAATGAAGTGACTAAATGGCTAAACGCCAATAAATTCTCTGACAATAACATATCTATAAAGATCCCTACACGAGAAACAAGGAATACTAGTTCAACTAACGGCATCCTACTTCATGTAACCAAAAGTAAAACTGTTTCTTTTCAAAACTGCTTTTACATCAGAGCTGCTAATGTATGGAACACGCTTCCCGGCTTCATATAGAAATCCACCACATCACTAACTACATTTAAATGTAATCTAATGAAATACTACGTAGAATTAACCCAACAAATTTATGACCCTGAAGATCCAAGAACGTTTAAGTCTGTGTGTATTAAATGTCACACCACTCGCCCACTAATGAACTTATCAACTCGAACATGTTGCTAAATTTAGTTTTTGTTCGTTTGTTCGTCAATACGTTTGCTTTGTCTTCTTGTATTTGTGTTTAATTGTTATGTTTGCTTTAACTTCAAAATAATTAGATATACCATTAGTTGTTCTTTTTTGGAACCCCGTTATTGGAGAATTATCTCTGTGTGGAAATTCCAGTCATTTGTAACCATAGTACTCTATATAGATCATTGCAATGGCAAACTTGTAAAATAAAATAAAATAAAATTATCAATAAATACTAAAAAACTAAGTACGTCATTTTTAAATAAAAAAATAAAAAAATGTGACACTGATATTAATATTCAACTTAACAATAACATTATACATCAGGCTACTGCTGTCAAATTTCTAGGTGTAATAACAGATCAAGAACTAACATGGAAAAACCATATAAACTCAGTTGTCAAAAATATTATTAAAGCATCGGCGTTGATTGCAAAAATACGACATTATACAATATATACATTATATACATTAAATGTACTTTATTATGCATTAGTTTATCCATATCTTACTTATGGGAAATTAATATGGGGTAACACGTACCCCATATTAGTGAGCTTAAGCAAGCGACGTTTTTGACAACACGGACGTCGACCGGAAGTAAAGTTGACGTTTTTCACCAATCACAACCCTTGACCCAGTCTTCTGACGTTACTCATGCCGTTCGTGTTGTCAAAAACGTCACTTGCTTAAGCTCACTATTGTGGGGTAACACGTACCCCACAATTTACAGAAAAAATTATCAGATTGATGAATTTTAAATCTTATCTTGAACACACTAAATCATTGTTTCAAAAATTGAAAATCTTGAATCTCTTTAAGATTAATGCCTATTTAAGTTGTTTATTTATGTACCGTTTTAAACATTTACAAAATCTACCTGAATTGTTTAATGGCTACTTCATACAAAACAATGAAGTGCATCATTACAATACTCGGAATTCTAACAAATTGCATGTCAATTATAGTAGAACTATAATTATGCAAAACATACTATTGTTAATAAGGGAGTTAAAATATGGAACTTTCTTGATAAAGAAACTAGCAACACTATGTTTTATTCTACTTTTAAGAAAAAGTTGAAAACTCTTTTCTTGGAAAATACCTAACGGCTTTCATTTGTAATCTCACATAATAAACTTTTGTAAATTGTGTATATTTATATTCAAACCACTATATTTGTAAATACCCTTACTTTGTCGTTGACAAGATTGAACAAGCTTAAACCATTTTTTTATAATAATTAATATTGTTAAAAACCAATACCAGCCGACAATTTCAAAAAATATAATACAAAACATAATCCGAAGATAAGCATCTTGAAACCCAAAATATGAGTCAAACAAGAAAGTGAGTGAGTAATATTTCGATTTTATTACAAAATCATCATCAGACTAACTAAAGTTACAATATACACATGGTCTTACATACAAGTTGGCAAGGCATGATGACAGCTTAACGGAAGTCTCAATCAGAACCACGACAGTTGCAGTGAGATGTAAGTGTGATGAAATGTGGGTGTATAGATTAAGAAAAAAGCTTGAGTTCTTTGCTGGCTTTGAGTCCAGTGTTTAAACTGGGTGAATGATACTTGATATATAGAGCTTCAAGCAACAAGAGTAAGTTAGGTGTGGGAGAATAAATAGTGTGAAGAATAATCTTTCGAAATCTAATGTAGTTTATGAGGTGACATGTTCTGGCTGTTTCGCAACGTATATTGGGAAAACAGAAAGACGTTTACAGACGCGACTCGCTGAACATACCAATCCGACCAAAAGTGCTATTGGACAGCATTTTTATAACTGCGAACATGTGCAATACATTGTAAACCTACACTTTGTTTTTGACAAACTTAACAATCCAACTGACGCTGACAATAACGTTTCCACTTTTATTTCCAACTTAATATTTGACAACTCTCGAATTCTTCACACTGTTCGCACACCTGACTTACTCTTGTTGCTTGAAGCTCTATATATCAAGTATCACTCACCCAGTTTAAACACTGGACTTAAAGCCAGCAAAGAACTCAAGCTTTTTTCTTAATCTATACACTCACATTTCATCACACTTACATCTCACTGCAACTGTCGTGGTTCTGATTGAGACTTCCTTTAAGCTGTCATCATGCCTTGCCAACTTGTATATAAGACCATGTGTATATTGTAACTTTAGTTAGTCTGATGATGATTTTGTAATAAAATCGAAATATTACTCACTCACTTTCTTGTTTGACTCATATTTTGGGTTTCAAGATGCTTATCTTCGGATTATGATTTGTATTATAATGTTAGTAGTAATATAGGTACCGTTCGATCCGGATTTTTGGGGCGGCGCGGGGGCGGCGCGGGGGCGGCGCGGGGCGGCGCATCATCATTAGCATACGTCATAATTACATGCAATGACGTCACGCGGGTAGGATCAGGCAAGTAATAACGTCACGCGGGCGAGCTTAAACACGATCGGGCGAAACTTGCTGACTACGCATTTTTTAGCGTCTTCCACGTGTGTGATACAATAGTTAGGGCTATATACAAGAGAATATGTTGTTGTCTGGAGTTTTATAAGTACAGCTCTAGCATTTTGCTGTTATTGTCAAGTGATTCCTTTAATTTAGCTCCTAGAGGAGTAAAAAATCTGATACTATATGAAATAGCATTAGTGTTATATATCTAAAACTTATATATTCTGGGTATACAGCTATATGTTTTGTTGTTAAGTAATATATAAATATTATCAAGCGTCAAAACGCTGAGAAATAGCATGCGGTAAGAGTTATTATGTATCTACAATTAAACTAATATTTAAATCCCGGTCTGCCCGGCATATGAGGTCTATATACGAAAGAATATGTTGCTGTCTAGGGTTATATAAACACATGGAAATTAGAGGTTATGATATATAATTGTCAATCGATTTCTATATTTTATTGCTAGTTTTTTAAAGTACTAAAACTCGGATAAGATTAATAAATTTAAGCTATATTAAAGCACACCGGTTGCTATGTGTTGTTAGGGTGACACTAATTAAAGGATTAACTTTTATCAGAGATTTGCATTTTTCTACTGTGTGGATAAATACGGATAGATTAGGATATTCATTGCGCGGGCGTCGCGGGTTATCCGTGCGGGAAGAGAGAAAGCGATTTAGACAAGACAGGAGCGCTTTGCAGCCAAAAGTTGAAAGACTTTGTGTGGAATCCTGTAATGGTTGTCAAGTCGGTCATCCTAGTCAAAGACAACATGACTACCTCATGATGAACGAAAACGAACGAGGGCAAATAAGGAATCTATTCGTCACAAAAATCATATTTTAAACATATTTTAGACATATTTTAAACTAAACAGTTCCTAATCCCGAGTTGTCAACGTCGTTGTTAAGGTCAATATTTACATGTTGTTCAACGTTATTTTAGCAAATATTCTACATACATATATACTGTTAAGATGACCGAGTCAGATCATAAGTAAGCTTATGAAGAATATAAGTTAGAATTGGAACAGTTGTAATATATTTTGCGATAAAAACATGTACTCGTTATATACGTTGTTATGTGTTAAGTCATTAGGAGGTGTAGGTAATTAAGGGGATTACGGCAATACGAATTTGCATGACTAAGTGTATCCCAATGGATAGATAGGGATTATTTATAACGCAGGTGTATACCTTAAAATCGGGCGCGATGTTTTGTGGGCAAAAATTTACACAAGAATTTCGATTTAAGACACATTTATTTCTTTAAGTACTACAAAGTTAATAATTCTTGTCTGTATAAATATAATATTATCCACTTAAGAGTTGTGTTTCGCTTTTGTTTCTAACTTTAACCAATCCATTGAGCCATCATTCATTTCTGTATTGTCCACATTCTTTGCAGATTTTGTACTTGATTTCGTTCTTTTCCTGGAGGATTTTGGTTGAAGAATGGGTATATTTTTTATCCTGCTTTTATTCCACTTTGACTGCTTTTTATTGTTCCCAATTAATCTGTACAATTCTGTTAAAACGTTTTCTAAGTTTAAAGCTGTTGGCTTAGCACGAATAAGATAAGGTTGTCTTTCTTGGGACGAAAGTTCATGGACGTCTGCCAAATGGTTTGCCAATCTTTTTAAAGCTCGCTTGCCGCAGATGGGACAATCTTTACACTTCCGAGGCATAATGTCAAATGATAAATGTCAACTGATTCATAACATTAAATAGTTGTGGCCCTAAAGGCCGAAGGTTTGCTGGGACTTGGGAAAGGGTTAGAGAAATGGGTTAGGGTAAAATAGCTACCGCACAGGATCGATCTTATTTTACTTTTATAAATCAAACACAAACAACCATTAAGAGTCAATGTCACTAGGATACCGTGTGTTTCTGAAAAGTCTTTTCAAAAGAAATTTTCTCTTGTCAATAGCGGCCTCTAACGCTTCCCGATGGTCGAAATTATCATCGTTGACAAAGACATCCCTGGTTTCCATAATCTTTTTGTGTATTGGATCTCTCTTTAGTTGTCTTATCCATAGTAGACGTTCCAAATAAATATTCTGCAAATCTTTACGAAGTTTTGGTACGATAAGTAAATATGCCTTGTCTTTAGCTTCGTTTTCGTCAAAACCTTCTGCAGTGAAATTCTGCGTTAGTTCTTCGAATTCCGATAAATTTTGTTGGGTTGCTTCAGCTTTTAAAGGAGCCCACGGATCGCTTTCGTATTCATCACCTACTTCACTACTAGTATCATCTACATTATCAGAATCACTCTCTGACGCAGAATCAGTTTCCACTTCGTTGTCAGTGTTATACGAATTCTCAACATCACTCTCTGATGTAGCACTATCAGAGTCTGCAACCGTTCTCATTCTTTTCATCTTTACACTGAAATCTCTAGTTGGTTTCCAACAGTACTGTACTTCCTTCGTATATAGTTAGGTTGAAACAACTCCAACCACAACTAACTGGCGAATGATCAATTTTTTAAACAACATCACATTTTATGAAGTGGCCCAAGGGCCTTTTCTACGGCCTTGTGTCCCGATTGGTGATTGGCTGGGACACTTCCCATCAAACCTCCCCACCAATAGAATTCTAGAGAATCGCGCCACAAGGCCATAAAAAGGCCCTTGGGGCCAATGCGAAAAGTGGCCCCAAGGGCCTTTTCTACGGCCTTGTGTCTCGATTGGCGATTGGCTGGGACACTTCCCATCAAGCCTCTCCACCAATAGTATTCTAGAGAATCGGGTCACAAGGCCATAGAAAAGACCGGTGGGGCTAATGCGAAAAGTGGCCCCAAGGGCTTTTTCTACGGCCTTGTGGCCCGACTTATGATTGGTTGGGATGAGCTACTTTTCGCATTGGCCCCAAGGGCCTTTTCTATGGCCTTGTGGCCCGATTCTCTAGAATCCTATTGGTGGGGAGGCTTGATGGGAAGTGTCCCAGCCAATCGCCAATCGGGACACAAGGCCGTAGAAGAGGCCCTTGGGGCCACTTTTCACATTGGCCCCAAGGGCCTTTTTTATGGCCTTGTGGCCCGATTCTCTAGAATTCTATTGGTGGGGAGGTTTGATGGGAAGTGTCCCAGCCAATCACCAATCGGGACACAAGGCCGTAGAAAAGGCCCTTGGGGCCACTTTTCGCATTGGCCTCAAGGGCCTTTTTTATGGCCTTGTGGCCCGATTCTCTAGAATACTATTGGTGGAGAGGCTTGATGGGAAGTGTCCCAGCCAATCGCCAATCGGGACACAAGGCCGTAGAAAAGGCCCTTGGGGCCACTTTTCGCATTGGCCCCAAGGGCCTTTTTATGGCCTTGTGGCGCGATTCTCTAAAATTCTATTGGTGGGGAGGTTTGATGGGAAGTGTCCCAGCCAATCACCAATCGGGACACAAGGCCGTAGAAAAGGCCCTTGGGCCACTTCATAAAATGGGATGTTGTTCAAAAAATTGATCATTCGCCAGTTAGTTGTGGTTGGAGTTGTTTCAACCTAACTATATACGAAGGAAATACAGTACTGTTGGAAACCAACTACAGATTTCAGTGTAAAGATGAAAAGAATGAGAACGGTTGCAGACTCTGATAGTGCTACATCAGAGAGTGATGTTGAGAATTCGTATAACACTGACAACGAAGTGGAAACTGATTCTGCGTCAGAGAGTGATTCTGATAATGTAGATGATACTAGTGGTGAAGTAGGTGATGAATACGAAAGCGATCCGTGGGCTCCTTTAAAAGCTGAAGCAACCCAACAAAATTTATCGGAATTCGAAGAACTAACGCAGAATTTCACTGCAGAAGGTTTTGACGAAAACGAAGCTAAAAACAAGGCATATTTACTTATCGTACCAAAACTTCGTAAAGATTTGCAGAATATTTATTTGGAACGTCTACTATGGATAAGAGCACTAAAGAGAGATCCAATACACAAAAAGATTATGGAAACCAGGGATGTCTTTGTCAACGATGATAATTTCGACCATCGGGAAGCGTTAGAGGCCGCTATTGACAAGAGAAAATTTCTTTTGAAAAGACTTTTCAGAAACACACGGTATCCTAGTGACATTGACTCTTAATGGTTGTTTGTGTTTGATTTATAAAAGTAAAATAAGATCGATCCTGTGCGGTAGCTATTTTCCCCTAACCCATTTCTCTAACCCTTTCCCAAGTCCCAGCAAACCTTCGGCCTTTAGGGCCACAACTATTTAATGTTAGGAATCAGTTGACATTTATCATTTGACATTATGCCTCGGAAGTGTAAAGATTGTCCCATCTGCGGCAAGCGAGCTTTAAAAAGATTGGCAAACCATTTGGCAGACGTCCATGAACTTTCGTCCCAAGAAAGACAACCTTATCTTATTCGTGCTAAGCCAACAGCTTTAGACTTAGAAAACGTTTTAACAGAATTGTACAGATTAATTGGGAACAATAAAAAACAGTCAATGTGGAATAAAAGCAGGATAAAGAATATACCCATTCTTCAACCAAAATCCTCCAGGAAGAGAACAAAATCAAGTACAAAATCTGCAAAGAATGTGGACACTACAGAAATGAATGATGGCTCAATGGATTGGTTAAAGTTAGAAACAAAAGCGAAACACAACTCTTAAGTGGATAATATTATATTTATACAGACAAGAATTATTAACTTTGTAGTACTTAAAAGAAATAAATGTGTCTTAAATCGAAATTCGTGTGTAAATTTTTGCCCACAAAGCATCGCGCCCGATTTTAAGGTATACACCTGCGTTATAAATAATCCCTATCTATCCATTGGGATACACTTGGTCATGCGAATTCGTATTGCCGTAATCCCCTTAATTACCTACACCTCCTAATGACTTAGCAGCACATAACAACGTATATAACGAGTACATGTTTTTATCGCAAAATATATTACAACTGTTCCAATTCTAACTTATATTCTTCATAAGCTTACTTATGGTCTGACTCGGTCATCTTAACAGTATATATGTATGCAGAAGACTTGCTAAATAACGTTGAACAACATGTAAATATTGACCTTAACAACCATGCTGACAACCCGGGATTAGCAACTGTTTAGTTCTGTTTAAAATATGTCTTGATTTTTGTGACGAATAGATTTCTCTCTATAATTTTGTAAACATACGAAAAATCCTTCAATATACTCGTGGAAATTTATCTCTTCCGAGCAAAGATACGGCTATAACTCTGCTATATATATATTAATAATATTGACCTTAACAACGACGTCGACAACCCGGGATTAGCAACTGTTTAGTTCTGTTTAAAATATGTCTTGATTTTTGTGACGAATAGATTCCTCGCTATGGAACATACGAAAAATCCTTTAATATACTTGTGGAAATTTATCGCTTCCGAGCAAAGATACGACTATAACTGTGTTGTATATTAATTTCGATCACAATTCTGCCTTGTGAGGGACTCGAGCTATTCATAGCAAACCAAGATTAAAAATGCTTAGTCAGCAAGTTTCACACTGGGACGCTAAAAAATGCGTAGTCAGCAAGTTTCGCCCGATCGTGTTTAAACCTGCCCGCGCGACGTCATTGCATATAATTATGACGTGTGTTAATGAGTGACGTCACTACGCACCCTCATTTGTGCGGCCCCCTTAATTACCTGCATATATAATGATGCGGCCCCCTTAATTACCTGCATATATAATGATGCGGCCCCCTTGCATAGTAATTACATGCATATATAATGATGCGGCCCCCTTGCGGCCCCCTGAAAATAAGGGTCGAACGGTACCTATATTACTACTGGAATAACAAATCGTTCTCATGAAAATAACTGATTTTTTCATTAAAACAAAAAAATGTTGCATTTTAATAAATGGATTGTAACAATAAGTATAATATATATATATATATATATATATATATATATATATATATATATATATATATATATATAT
>CACRXK020007601.1:1216-22450 GCA_902702795.2 Paramuricea clavata
TCCAACTGAGCTACGCGGTCAGGATGGTTCGAGTAAGTGATATTTCGGAACAGAATCTAGTTCCTTCAATACCAATGTTTTCTAGTAATATGAATTTTGCTGTGTTGGTGTAGTGTACTCAGGTGAATATGATATTTGTGGTGTTACTCTGAGTGTATATCCAAGTAGAGAGTAACACCACAAATATCATATTCACCTGAGTACACTACACCAACACAGCAAAATTCATATTACTAGAAAACATTGGTATTGAAGGAACTAGATTCTGTTCCGAAATATCACTTACTCAAACCGTCCTGACCGCGTAGCTCAGTTGGAAGAGCATTGGGCTAGTATTCCAAAGGTCGTAGGTTCGAATCCCACCGTGGCCGGGCATGTTTTTCAAGTTCGCCCGGTGTGGATATACACTCAGAGTAACACCACAAATATCATATTCACCTGAGTACACTACACCAACACAGCAAAATTCATATTGATGAAAGTTTTATCTGGCTATAGTAATAGTACATTTATGATTTTATTACAGTTAACCGAACATGAATTATCGTTGGCATCAACTTTAGTAGACCCATTGACAATTTCTGTCAACTGGTCAGACATCGGAGGTCTGGATAGTGTAATTAAAGATCTAAAGGTTCATTGAAACTTTTTAAATTCATTTAATTCTTGCTATATTTTTCTATTTGTTTATTTAGCCAAAGCTTAATGTTTATTTTACTTCTATTTTTAGGAGACAGTTATTTTGCCAATGAGGCAAAAATCTTTATTTAGAAAATCTCATTTACTTTCAGCACCAAAAGGTAAAGATTAACCCTTTAAGTGGCAATGCGCCCAGATGCATCCTACTTTATTACTTTACTCTGTCTAACACCAGATGATTTTACTCATCAGGGGGAGACTGCTGCCGTTCAATGGGTTAATCTTTAAATTATTTATTAGAGTTAGATTATTTTAGATTCAGGATTTTAACATGAAAGCATGTTACTAAACTTGTTTAAATTTATAATATTATCGTTTGTGGAAACAGCATGTTATTTTTATATTTAATTGAAAAATTATAAATAAAAATTTTAAAAAAAATTTTAAAAATATATAAATAAATTAATATTTTATAAATAAAAATTAAATAAATTTATATTTTATTATAAATATAAATTTATATAAAAAAATTATATATTATTTATATTATATAATATATAATTTATATTTATAAAAATAAATTATATAAAAATAAATTTATATTTTATTTTTATTTTTTTTAAATTTTTATTAATTAAATTTATTTCATACTAGGCGTGTTATTATATGGACCTCCAGGATGTGGTAAAACAATGATTGCCAAGGCAACAGCCAAAACTGCAGGTTTTTGTTAAACTAAACTATATTATTGTACCAATTTTAAACTTCACTACTGCTGAGGATCTGACATTTATGGTTTATTTAAATTAAGGGTGTCGTTTTATCAATGTCCAAGTATCCTCTTTGACTGACAAATGGTATGGAGAATCACAGAAATTAGCTGCTGCACTTTTTACACTTGTAAGTCTTGAACAACGATCACATACCCGATCAGAAATGACCATGCTTTTTTAATTGGTTCCTTTAGCCCAATTTACACTACATTTTTTTACTTAAAAGCATGATAGGTTCACTCAATCTTCTGCCGTAGCCGTACTTTATATGTTCTGGTGCATTCCTAATGGTGATCTATTTGATTTTTCAGGCTAGGAAATTGGCTCCTTGTATAGTATTTATAGATGAAATAGGTATGTAGCAGATCTAAGATAACCCTCTGCTAATAATCCCGGTAATAGTCTGATTACATTTAAATCACAATTTTGCAGATTCGTTTCTAAGAAATCGTTCTCTTCACGACCACGAAGTCACAGCCATGGTCAAGGCCCAGTTTATGAATTTATGGGATGGTAGGTAGACTGTTACGAAAACGAGGCTGTGTATATATAGACCCATTGCACTGACGTCACAAATCCTTAGGGTGTCCTCCAGATGCTCCCTAACAATATCTGTTCGGGTACAACAACCACATACAGCGCAAACATTAACCATTTTAATACAAAATTATTATAAACTTTTACAAAATTTGCTTTGTTTACAAAGGTTATATTATGGCAATTGCTAGATAGTATACTTCAAAATGGGTGTATTGTAGCCGAAGTGACATACTTTCCGGAATTGTCTATTATGTAATTCTGTTAAGCTGCGAGGTAATTGGAATAAAACGCATTACTGATTTACTGCCGTACTTTCCTATACAGGTCTTGAAACAGATGACAATTCTCAAGTGATGATCATGGGTGCCACCAACAGACCCGAAGATGTCGATAAAGCTATACTGAGGAGAATGGTCGCTACATTTCATATCGGCTTACCTGTGAGTCCTTTGATACAGAATGACTGCTGCTTCCTGAAATAAATGAAAACAATTTTTGAAAGTCAATTTACTCATGAAAAGTTCGAGTCTCAAGTCTTGCTTATTATTTAATTAGTTAACCCTCTCAACATTTTGTTTTTACCCAAACACATTTTCTGTTCAACACATTTTTTTTGTCATTCTAGAATGCAAGTCAAAGGGAAGCTATTCTAAGGTTAATATTAGAAAAAGAAAAGGTCAGTAGTTTAAATGATGTTCTTAAAGTACTAAACGGTGTTATATAATAATTACAGTGAAACACGCAATTTGATTGGTCAATAGCCGTGCAGGATCAGGCTATCCTGCACGAAGAATTAAAATGCCTTCGCGGGATTTTCGCGAGATTCTCAAAATGTCATTGTTTCACTGTAGTTATTTTATAAAACAATTACCAAATGGTTTTCCAAGCAGGATAGCGTGATCCATGCACTTGGGATGTTGCTTGACTTTCGGAAAGCGTAAGAATACACTCGCCTGCGGCTCGAGTATTTTTACGCTTTCCGAAAGTCTCGCGACATTCCTCGTGCATGGGATCACGCAATCCTGCACGGAAAACCATTCGTTATTTCTTTATTACGACATTTATGTTGTATTTTATAGATTGAGGACGACTTA
This sequence comes from Paramuricea clavata, assembly GCA_902702795.2. Lineage (NCBI taxonomy): Eukaryota > Metazoa > Cnidaria > Anthozoa > Malacalcyonacea > Plexauridae > Paramuricea > Paramuricea clavata. Next base: position 4,263 of record CACRXK020007601.1, read on the forward strand.
GATTATAGTCATATTGCAACTCTGACAGAAAGTTGCTCTGGTAGCGATTTGAAGGAAATATGTAAGTTTAGTTGAGAAAACTCTCATGCAAACTCTCGTCTCACCAAGGTTTTAATGAGTTCAACAAACCTCACTGACTTGTTCTTCCATCCATTCCAGGTCGTCACGCTGCGATGACATGTGTCAGGGAATATCTAGCCACCATTGAATGGTAGGTTAGGCTGTGTGGTAATCATACCATACCATGCATACCAGAAAATTAAACCACATCTTTCAATTCTATCCATTTGTCTCAAAATACAAGACTACTAACATACAATGAAAATAATTAATATTATTTTATGACTACGTTTTCCCTCGCTACTGTGGTTTATATAAATGAATACAAAGCCCAGTCGAATTGTAATGATTTGTATTCATTTATATAAACCAGAGTGGTGAGCGAAAACATGATTGATATAATGATTTTTTCTGTGTTGGTGTAATGTATTCAGGTGAATATGATGCTTGTGATGTTACTGTTAGTGTATATCCACACCGGACAAGCTTGAAAAATATGCCTGACCAAAGGTCGTATGTTCGATTCCCACCGTGATCAGGCATATTTTTCAAGCTTGCCCGCGGTGTGGATATACACTCAGAGTAACATCACAAGCATGATTGATATACCTGGTTGCGTGAACGAACAAACTTTGTCTTTAAATATTTTATGACGTATCATAAAAAATAATCCGCCATTTTGGGTAAAAATATTTTATTCAACCAATTACCACATAGCTGTGGACCATTTAACTCTTCAAAGTTCTCAAACAAAAGCAACAGCCACAATCTTGCTTTGTCGCCATGTTTGCGTTGAATTAAAAAAAAATTAATTTGCCACCAAAAATGGCCGAAGTCAACAAATACGATGGTTGTGACGTCGCTTCCAAGACACCAATACATGCACAAGGCTAATAATGTCTGTTGTATTTAAGTATTTTATTCTATCTTTTAGTGATGATGACTATGGAGATCTATCAAAAGTTACTGAAGATAATATTAGACGCATTAGCACAAAAGACGTTGAGAATTCTGTGCAGAAATGTAGACTGCAGTTTATGCATCATAAGTCCTGAATACAACTTTGAATTTTGATATGCCACACATAATATATTCTCTAAAAAACCTGGATATGTTGGGTATAGCAGTGGTAGTAGCGAAACAGGCAAATGGTCATGATATGCAAATAAAATAAACTCAGGGGCGTAGGCACCCGTAAACGAGGGTCTGACCTTCCTTTCCATGTCCGCCGGAAAATATTTTTAGGGTCTGCAAACCGTTATTTCATGTATTTTAGAAAAGTTTTATGATAATCTGAAAGACACAGATTTTGTATATTTTATGTCGTAGATGAAAACAGTAAGTTTCTTCTCAGTTTTGAAAGAATTACAAAATTGGTCTTGGAGAAAAGTAGGATGGGGGTCCGGACCTCCCATTCCCCGTGGCTACGCCTCTGAATAAACTGGTGCTAAGATAGTCTATAAGACAGTACATTCCTAAAGTTTGAATAATATTGATCACTATAAATTTACATAAAATGACCAGTTTGCTATACGGCTAGTTTCAGTATATTAGACACAAGTTTTGGTTAAAAACTGGGACTGGCTTCGAGTTTTTGCACAGATTAAATTGCAAGGTGGTCGAAGACTACAACTAGGATTTTAAATTGAATAAAGTTCAAATGTTTTCAGGAACTGATGGAATATGATAGTGGATATAGCTTAGTTTGATCAGTAAACATAGGCGTACAACACAGGGGGGGGGGGGGCAACTGCGCCCCCCTCCCAAACTTCAGAAATGTCTAGGCTATTACTATAGTCTATACTTATAATAATCATACAACTATAAAATATAAATACTAAATCACTCTTAGTCTTAGATTGGACTACAATGTAGTGTATGTGTACATGATAATCGAGGAAGCTTTCAACTTTAACCTATTTTGCAAATCACATAAGATTCTCAAGCCGCGTAAAAATCGGGAACACAGGTATTAGCCTTTTCCCAAAATAGATCACCGTGCATTCTGGGATCGTTTTGGAGGGACGAAATATATGGTGACAGGCGTCAAATATGTGAAAGAGTAGAAGTACCTACTATGAAATATCAACTTTTTAGACGACCAAAAATGAAATATCTCCTTTTTACATTGAACATTTAATTTGAATGTGTGCTGCCATATTTCCATATTGTCCCTCCAACATGGGATTCGCGCGACTAGACCAAGGATTTTGGGAAATGGCTAATTGGATAGCTTTTTTGGACACTCGGTCATTCACTCAATCACACAATTGGTTTTAGCATTGAATCACGCTATCCTATTACTTCTGTTGGTGAGCTAAACCGGTCGTTATCTTCTGCCAGAGATCCTTCTTCTTAGCAGTACTGCGTCTGACGTTCTGAAGCAGATCATTAAACAGCGTCATCCCTCCCGGCGCCATGCAGTACGCCCCTCGTGCGCGCATGATCAGCTCTACAAATTCCGGGTACTCGGACTTGGGGAGATTTTGTAAGTTCTGATGAACACACTGCGCGTAATTCATTAAACATTTCTGGACCATCGGACTGAGGCTAGACGATCGTAGATGGAATGCGATCTGGCTCGGGTTCGACTTTGCCAACAACCCCGCGGCTTCAAGGGATAGCTCGTGTAGAACAAACGGACTATGAATCGAATTGACACACACCCTACAAAATCTCTGCAAATCTGCAATACCAACTTTATTGGCAATGTGACATAACCAGTGTATATCGGCTTTGTGAGGCGGATTCTTTGCAAGCATCGTGTTAGGTTGATCGTTGACGGGCCGTCGTCCTAAGTTTTCTAGCGCCAGCATGCCCACGCGATAAGCGTTCACCAGCTGGTACGCCACTTGTTGTTGTCCCCTCCCCCCTTGGTACGCTTCGATCAAGTGCTGAACTTGTTGGGAAATTTGCTGTTGTACCAACTGTTCCGGGGTGGGGAGGGGGATGAAGAGCCCGTAGTTTCGGTTCTCACGGTAACCGTAGGGCGTGGCCTGCACGTGGTGGGATGGAGTGAAACCCATTCGGGCCATTTTCACGATGACTGGTTGAGGAGCTGGTTGGGGGCTGGGAGCGTGACGTGGCACGTGCGATTCCTCGTGGGAGTCACGCGTGTTGTGGGAGTCGCGCGTGTCGTGGGCCACGCGCTCTTCGTTATCTTCATTCGATCCACTCTCGGGTGAAACTCTTTCAGTGGTTTCCTGTGGTTGCGTTTGCTTATATAAATACTCCCAATGTTTGGCCACCTCGAAAAGCACTTCGGGATACACTCCACCGCCGTCGGCAGCAGACTCCACTGCCATACAAGCTTGCTCCAATAGTTCCGAGCCTCGCTCCTTACATTGACCGAGCGAACTCCGAATGTAACCCGGGTTCAATGTATGTGCCATGGAGAGGCAGGCCAGTGCGAGCTGAGCTGCTGTTTGTACGGTGACCTGGTCATTCGACTTGGACGCACGGTCCGCAATCGACGCCACCTCTGCTGGGGTCAAATGTTTGTCCCACTTCTCTAGTAAAATACTCAAAGCAGCATTTCCTAGTTCAAGGGCTTGTGTCGAGATCCACGACACATGTGCGGAATAGGTACGAGATAGCCAGTTAAAGCATGTTGTATTGTGCAGACCCAAGGCAAATAACCCTAACTCGAATGCACAAAGCTGTAAAGGACGGTTACAAATAGATTGAGTGACATTGGTCGTCGGTTCGGCTTGTCCGAATATTGAATTGGGTGAAGGCGTCACACCTCCTGCTAGCATTAGAACTTTCTTTGCGAGTTCAAAAGTAAAATGAGCCTCAGCTTCTAAAGATCTGTTGTCATGATATGATTTGCCTGTCTTTTTACCTCGCTTTGATTTACTATCACTTCGCCCATATTTGCCATAGCGTTTCTCACGATCGTCATTCTGAGCATTTTCATTGTCATTCTGAGCGCTGGGATTTGGACTGTCATTCCAGCCATCATCTTCAATCCAACCGTCGTCATCCTGAGCTATCCCATTTTCACTGTCATTTTGAGGTGAACAATTTTCGCTGTCATTCTGAGGTATACGATCTTCATTGTCGACATTCTGAGCGATGTTATTTTTTACATCATTTTGAGGGATGGAATCTTGACTGCCATTTTGCACTTCGATAGAATTTCGATCATTAGGGATATCAATGGGTAAGTTACTTGTACCCTCATGAAGATCACCACGTGATCCACTAAGGCTACCCTCTGCTCCGATCAGTCCACTATTACTCCTCTCCATTCTCACTTCTTCACCAGGAGAATGGTCACCGGGGATTTCACCCTCGCTGTAATCCTCCCGCGACGAACGTCCGACCGGGGCATGAGCATCGTTATCCGAGTCCCTACCACTGTCGCGAGCAGCTCTGAACTCGTCCCGGGGGGAGAGGTCATCAGACAGGCATGAACTCCACGAGCTCTGACGTGAACCGGAAGATGTGGATTTCGATGTCGTCGGCTTGTCCTCGTGTAAGGCTCGGGGATTGTCGTCATCGTCATTCGAGGACTGCCTTCAGAATAAAATTGATCACCAGTTAAGTTGCGGTAGTACAAGGTTATTAGCATTTCAAAATTTTGAGCAAAGGCTATTTTTCAAACGATTAGCAGTCTTCTACTGTGCGACTGACATCCATGAAATATCGAATTATCTTTAACCTGTCCCAAAACCTCTATCATTTATAAGGGAGACCCCCTTACTAGCCTATTTTTACTACAGGAGGAAACTGACTAACTGAAGTACTTGGAGAAAACCTGCAGTGTTTGGTAGAGTCAAACTGGAAGCACTCTTCTCACATGTGACTGAGGTGAAATTATAATCAGACAACTGCATATTGCAGGAATGAAACCTCAGTCAACGAGATGAAAGACACATTTTGTTTACTAAGTCCTTACTCCAGGTACATAAAAGTGCAGTCGCCTACCTTCTCCCTCGCTGACCAAAGCCCCCAGTACGTCGATTCTCGGCCGTTTTACCGCGAGCTTTTGTCTTCCTTCTCTGGTTGTTACTATTACGGCGGTTATTATTGAATTTAGCCTCCAATCCGTATCGCTTCCTGTCCAGCAGACACTCCTTGACTTGCTGTAGGTAAGTCGTGTTGTCTTTGGAGTAATCTAGCAAAGCCACTGCAAGTTCACCACGCTGACGTCTCATTCCTTCGCATAACATTGGATACTCTGTCTCGAGAATGTCTGCCTTCATATCTAAGAGGAATGTTTTCTTGTTAGACCTAGTATTACTGCAGGAGGAAACCTAAACTAAACTACCTTCATTTGTACCAGATAGCTCCATCAGTTGTAAACTGTTCTTCCTGGAGGTCCAGTAAGAGTCATCTCTTATTGATCCAGTGTTACTACAGGAGACCTAAATTAACCTGTCCAACAGGCTGTTATACAGATCAGGTCAATCAGTTGAAAACTCGTCACATTAACTACAGGAGGAAATCATTAATATAGGCATACTTAAAGCGGTGAGTCCAGTTTTAAATCCCAACTCCTTATCCTCGTCCGATGTCGCGCTGGTCTTGGTCAAAACTTGAAATAAGAATATCGCCAATTTGATAGGTAGAACAGCCTGGCCTCGTTCCAGCTTCCCTTGACACAATAATTTGGCTCGCTCTCGCACGACGGCCAACTCCGCTGGCCCAAGTGGTAACTTGTTCAAAAGGCCAACCAGCTCAGTTTCCTGGTTGGCTAATTTCACCTAAACACACAGTAAGAAGACGTTTTAGTTGACATCTGCACACGTAAGTAAGCACAAGTTATAACAAATCTGCAGCAGACTTGCAGAAATGTTGTTCCAACAACTTGTGAACAGGATGTGTTAGCACTGCTTGTTCCCAGCTTGTTGACAACGTGTCAACGGCTTGTTGACAGCTTGCTACAACGTTGTTGAGCTCAACAGACTTGTTACAAGTTGTTCCAACGACTTGTTATCGTCCTGCAATTCAACAACTTGTCAACAAGTTGCGAGTGACAACCTTGCAGCAACTTGATAAAATAACAGCATTGTTACAACTTGTTGACAAACTTGCTACAAGCTTGTTGCGAACACATCTTGTTGACAAATTGTGAGATTTTTACGTGTGCAGATCTAGGCCGAAGGTGAATACAATTACATCCTCACTGTATAATGTACAACTCACGATCACCACTAACCTCTAAAGCTTTACTTCTTGCAGGTCTCCGGAGGACTTCTAACCCATGGAGTCCAATCCTGAAAGCTAAATGATGCTTGCTAGAATCCTGGCATAAAACACTACACAAAAACGTAGTTTGTACTACTGACGTTTTGATAAAACATCTTGCATCTTCAGCATGTCTTTCCTCGTTGTCTGCACCTTCCTGCACTTGGCTAGCTTCAGTAAGAATCTTCTCTGCAACCAGTTCAGCGATCTCACTTCCTTCTGGGTAACCATGTACCTAGACGATAGAGGATATAGATAATTTCTGATCTAAACTAACTTTATTTATACTGGATAGCTCCAGCAGTTCCAAACTGTCGTCCCTAAAGGTCTGGTAAGGATTGTTACTACAGGAGGAAACTTAAACAAAACTAACTCTATTTATACTGGATAACTCTATCAGTTCTAAACTGTTCTCTCTAGAGGTCCAGTAAGGATCATCTCTTATTGATCCAGCGTTACTACAGGAGGAAACTTAAACTAAACTAACTTTATTTATACTGGATAGCTCTATCAGTTCTACTGTAAACTGTTCTCTCTAGAGGTCCAGTAAGATTCATCTCCTATTGATCCAGTGTTACTACAGGAGGAAACTTAAACTAAACTAACTTTATTTGTACTGGATAGCTCTATCAGTTCTAAACTGTTCTTCCTAAAGGTCCAGTAAGGATCATCTCTTATTGATCCAGTGTTACTACAGGAGGAAACCTAAACTAAACTAACTTTATTTATACTGGATAGCTCTATCAGTTCTAAACTATTCTTCCTAAAGGTTCAGTAAGGATTATTACCTGCAGTGCTTCAGCTCTGGTGCACAGCGTGTGGATATCTTCATTGAGATCTTCAACGCGTTTTGTTTCAACATCGGCATTTGACGTATGACCACTGATCTCTTGCGACAACATTTGATCTTGACTGTTCTGGATTGACGGAAGCAAGATTAGAGACCAGTCTATCGAGCAGGCTTCAATTGCGATTTTAAAGCCAGGAAAGTTTTCAATAGCTCGGCCAAACGCGAAAACGTGCTTGCCCATATAACGTGCTGTAATACGAAGAAATTATTAATTAGGAATGAAGGATGGAAGGGAGATGGGAAGGGAGACGGGAAAGGAGGGAGGGGGTAGAGGGAGGAAGGTGGGGGACAGAGGGAGGAAGGTGGGGGACAGAGGGAGGAAGGAAGGCAGAGGGGAGGGGAGAGAGGAAGAAAGGGAAGGAGAGGAGTAGGAAGGCAGGGGGCAGAGGGAGGAAGAAGAAAGGGAGGAAGAAGAAAGGAAGGCAAAGAAAGGAGAGAGGAGGGAGGGATGGGGAGAAGGGAGGGATGAGAGGAAAATGAAGGGGTGGGGAAAGGGAGGGGCAAAGGGAAGAAGCAATGAAGGGATGAAAGTTAGAAAGGGAGGAAGGAGCACATTACATATTAAGAGGATGTATGAAGACAGAAAATATGAAACAGGATACAGAAACAGATGTCCGGAACATAAGAAATATTTACCATTTTTTGCTTTTTCTATCGCCTTGTTATGGCATTGTTCCAGCCTTTCCTTCAACCTCTTTCTTTCGGCACTACTCAACACTGGATCCAAACATGCCAGGCGCCACAATACGACCAGCTCATCACAAAAACTAGCACATGCGTGCTTTGTCATCTCCGTACTTGCCGTATTAATATTACTCTTGTAGTTATTGTTCTTTTTAAACGACTGATGGCCTCTTCCGATCTCTGGCTACGACTGTTGAACCACCAGATGACAATTTGTTCAAATGACAAACACTCTTGTGTCAGCAGCTGCAAAAGCTCGATAGCATTCGGGTCCCGGTGTTGAAATAGCTCTCGTACAATAGACAGCAGATTCCACATGCCTTCTGGGTCATGAGTTGTTAGCGGTCTCAGGAGATTTGACCTGAAAGGTTCAAAGATAACTACATTCATATCATGAGACCAAACACATTGAGGATTGTGTCTATTCAATCAGTTATGCTTGTGTTGCTGACTATCTGCCCATGCACCCTGTTAACCCTTTAAGTGCCCAGATGTGCTCTACTTTATTATTTTACTCTGTCTAACGCCAGACGATTTTACTCGTCAGGGGGAGAGTGCTACCACTCACACTGTGCCCTAATGAGCCCAACTTTATTATTTTCCTCTGTTTAATGCCAGACTCTTCAAGGGATGAATGCTGGCACTCAATGGATTAATCTAACTATCTCCATGCTCCTAGTTAACCCATTTGTTGCATTGCACCCTAATGTGCCCTACTTTATTATTTTACTCTGTCTAGCACCAGACAATTTTACTCATCAAGGGAAGAGGCACTAAAGGGATTAATTTTTTTATCAATGGTAGCAATTTTAAACAATAATCTGATTCATTAAAAATGTTTGGTCAAGGTTCAATAAATGAAGAACCCTAAAAATAAATGTTCAGCATGCAATTACAGTCAAACCTGATGTTCCACGATATTGCAATTTTGATAGGCAGATATTTGCTCTGAGCAATTTGCAACTGCCGCAAACAAATTGCAAGTTGAAATTCACAAAAGATTTGTAAACAAAGTCTCTGATTGGATTATAACAAAGAGGGAAGCGCCAATCCAGTTGCTCAGACTATTTGATTGGCTTCCTTTTTGCTAATAGTCCAATCAGAGGCTTTGTTTACAAATCTTTCGTGAATTTCAACTTGCAATTTGTTCGTGTCGGTTGCAAATTGCTCAGAGCAATCTACCTATCAAAATTGCAATATTGTGGGACAATATTGCAATGTTGCTCGCAAAGGAACATCCGTTTTGGCTGTAACTGGCCAGAATGGCTGTACATACTGACATTTCAATGCTTTTTTCCAGTAGAACCACTCGTGGACTCACCATTCGGCAGCAGTGGGTGGCGCTGTTGATGCAAACTGCAAGTTATATGCTTCTTCCAAAACGTATGGTCCAGGCCCACAGAATTTTGACAACATCTTTCTAACGTTATCACGAAGAGCTTTCTCATCCATCCACCATTGGTTCTTATCCTCTGCAGATGGGCCGGCCGTTGGATCTAGAATTTTAACGACACAATGTCACCAGCTGTAAATAATTTACAGACCGCCACAGACAACAATTAGAAGACATTAGATTGTGCTGATTTTACCTGGTGCCCCTACAACAGTGTTGATCTCCGAATCATTGGACAGAAGCAATTCATCCAGGAGTTTTTGAGCATAAGGCAACAACTGAAATACATTACAATCGTAAGAACAGTTTAGAAGTGATAGAGCTATCCAGTATAAATAAAGTTAGTTTAGTTTAATTTTCCTCCTGTAGTAACACTGGATCAATAAGAGATGATCCTTACTGGACCTCAGGGAGAACAGTTTAGAACTGATAGAACTATCCAGTAAAAATAAAGTTAGTTTAGTTTAGGTTTCCTCCTGTAGTAATGATGGATCAATAAGAGATGATCCTTAATGAATCTCTGGGAAGAACAGTTTAGAACTGATAGAACAATATCCAGCATACTTATACCTGTTGAGGAAGCTCGGTAATCAAGTACTGTGAAAACTTCTGCAGTTGACTCCGCTGCAACCTTGATAGAGACTCGGAAACAGGCGGCCGCAATCCTACTGACTGAGATTGGTATATTCTGTGCAAACATAGAGCCACAATGTGACAACACCATGCGGCTGACGGACTACAAGTACACATGCAGGACGTCACATGACCTCGGTCAAATACCACGGCAGGTTTATGCGAGCGCACTTGTTCGACGTTGGTATTCGCCACTACCATTCCATGGTTATAAGGTAAGACACTACCATTCAAATGAAATCCTGAAAATTGTAAATATTAGTGGTTAAAAGTTGCCCCTACTTTTGCCGCAAAACATATATAACCTTTCATATTAAAAACAAAACATATATAACCCTTTTCAAGCCCAATACAAACCTATTTGCAACGGTTGTACGACAGCTTTGGCGCGATACAGTTGCTCCCCTTTCGAAAATTCCTCCGAAGATCCGTTCGCCAGACACGAATACAAGCGTATATTATCGTCACTTCGTGGAAAAGACCAAAAAGCAATTCGCAACTGCAACTGTTCTGGTAAATTTGGACAGCATTTCTCGACAGTTTCAAACGAAACAGACACGGCTACGACCTTAGAGCAAAGTTCCATTAAACTTTCGACGTTTGGCTGGCTGTTTTTCGACGGGAAAGGATCGCTGTTCACAACACTTCGTTTCCAACCGCGCCAGTCACCGCAAATACTTTCAGGGTCTGAAACCCATGAACATAAAGACATTTCGTCAAATCTGTCGCTGTCTTCAAACGAGAACGTTCCATCGTTGTTCTCTCCAGAGTCCGAGTGCGTATCTACTTCCATTTTCTCGTGAAAAATCACAAAAAACTTTTCATGAAAACATGTCTGACATTCTTCCACTGTCTGGTTTTAATAGTGGTTTTCGTTCTCGTTCCCAGGGCGAACGACGGAACGAGCGAAGAGAAATACTGTAAATAATTCATTTATACCAACGAGAATGGAATTCATAGTTATTCATAACGTTTCATTATTTCTTTCATTCACTCATTCTTCTTTCTTCATCTTCCGTTCATTCCTTCAGTCCCATCCTCCCCCCTTCCCCCTCCACGCCTCCCCCCCCCCCAACCTCGCCTTCCTCCACCTCCCTCCCTCATCCAGCCTCCTCCTTTCCCTGCAACTCTCCTTTCTTCTTTCTCTCGCTGGCCCCCTCCTCCCTTCCTTCCTTCTCTCGCTTCTTCTTCCCCCCTCCCTCCCTTTCCCCTGCTCCTATTCTGTGCCCCTGCCTGCCTGCCTTCCTTCCTTCCTTCCTTCCTTCCTTCTTCGATCCTTCCAACATTAATAATTTATAACACAATTAATATTGATGTAAATTGTAAAACATTAACCAAACACAATCGGTTCAATGACTATATAAACTTGAAACAGACACTCAGTTGCTAAGCGATAGAGCTTCTTTGTATACAAAATCCTAACCACAAACAGATTATGAAAAAAACACATTTGAAATCGCGCTTATAAAAGCAAAACACTTACTTAGAAACTTACCATTTCACTCATGGCTACAGCTAATTTGCCGGCAATTTCGCATCCTTTATCGCGTCTGGGAAGCCCCGAAAAAATTACAGTTCGCGGTGTGTCGCGTGGCGAAGGGGCAAGCTCGCAAATTCAAAATGAACTCAAAAAAGTCAGCCAGCTTCGTCCGATCACGGCAGACCAAATGCCTTGGAGACTTACGAAATCATCTTCTGGATCGCGAGGTTTTCCAAAGGAAACTAGCCTACCGGCTTTGGGTTCCGTACCCGAAGGAATCGAAGTCAAGAAAGCAAGTGATCAATTCAAACCAGCTATTCCAATATTTGGTAAGTGTACATTTCACTACGTTTGCGTCATGTAAATATTTGAAGTCAGGGGACATGTATATTTGATATCTATATATCTATAAAATTAACTTTATTTATACTAGATAGCTCTATCAGTTCTAAGCTGTTCTCCCTAGAGGTATAGTGAGCTCCTTCCCTATACAAGAGGTTTATAATAGTCTATATGGTTACTTATTTTGAGTACCCGAAGAAAACCAGTGGTGTTTGGTAGAGTCGAACTGGAAGCACTCTTCCCACATGTCAGTGAGATAAAAAACTGATGTTTTTATTTCCATGATCAGGAAATCGTGCGGACCTTGCAAGCCGAGCCGAGAGCCGTCAGTCGAGACTAAATACAGCTGCTTCTTATGAGAAACCAGTTGTTGACGAGGTCTGTAGAATATTACTTTCTGCTTGACATTGTTAGTGTGGGTTATTATTTTATGATCTATAATAGTTTATTCATTGGTTTTCAGCTGGAGGCGATAATAAGAGAAAAATTAAAGTCAGCGTATTATTCGGTCAAGCAAGCATTCAAACAGTACGACCCTGAGGGACGAGGAATAATTACAAGGTTAAGATTAACTGTTGTCACCTGCGCCATCATTACCACCATGATCATCATTACTATCATCTGACCGTCATCATCATCATCACCACCATCATCACCACCATGCATCATCACCATGCATCATCACCATCATCACCACTGACCATAATCACCATGCAAGCATCACCACCATCACAATTGACCATCATCACCATGCATCGTCACCATGCATCATCACCATCACCACTGACCATCGCCCCCATGCATCATCACCATGCACCAACCATCATCACCATCACCCTGATCACCATCACCACTGACCATCATCACCACTGGCCATCACCACTGACCATCATCACTGACCATCATCACAACTGACCATGATCATCACCACTGACCACCATCACCACTGGCCATCACCACTGACCATCACCACTGACCATCACCACAACTGACCATGATCATCACCACTGACCACCATCACCACTGACATGGCCACCATCACCACTGACCACCATCACCACTGACCATCATCACCACTGACCACCATCACCACTGACCACCATCACCACTGACCACCATCACCACTGACCACCATCACCAATGACCACAATCACCACTGACCATCATCACCACTGACCATCATCATCATGCACCACCAACCATCATCACCATCAGGGTGATCACCATCACCACTGACCATCATCATCACCCCTGATCATCATCATCACCACTGATCATCATCACCACTGATCATCATCACCACTGACCGTCATTACCACTGACCATCATCACCTGATCACCATCATTTATACCACTGACCATCACCACCATCACCACTGACCATCATCACTGTGACTGTGCATCACCACCATGTCTTCTAACATAAATATATTTCTTCCAGGGAATCATTAGTCAAAATCCTCAGTAGTATTGTTGGTAGAAATATAAGCTTGAGTCAATTTAATCGTCTCATGATCAGGTAATTGAACTATTTATGCCAGCTGCAACCCCATTTTCAGATAACCTACATGCCTTATTAAGTAACTTTTCATCCTTGGTCGTTTATGGAAACTTAGTGTAAAACTTTATTTCCGTTCCTATATAGACTTGGCTTGGACACAAAGAAGACGATTTCTTTTGAAGAATTTTATTCATCATTTGCTAGGCCACTAAAGGTATGGATAACCCTATCAGTTCTGGTTTCCCCCTATAAAAGTGATACCTGATTAATGCAGTCTTTCTACAGGAGGAAACCTAAACTAAACAATCTAAACTAAACGTTATTTATACAAGATAGCTCTACCAGTTCTAACGTATTCTCTCTAGAAGTTCAGTAGGCACCATGCATCATTTATTAAACAAGTGTTACTACAGGAGGAAATGGAAGTACCCAGAGAAAACCCGTTTGTTGAAACATACAATGAGGAGAAATTGTTCTACCAGACAACTGAGTCACTCACTCGGCAGTCAGTGGTTAACAAATTATGGTCAAAGTAAATCTTTTCTCAAACAGAAAGATGGAATACCTGAATGGTTTGAGCAACAAACGAAAACAGTTCACTACTTGTCAGCAGCTCAAGTGCATGTACAGTTGAAAGAGAAAGCCAAGCAAAGGTAATCTATTTTTCGCCTATACATGATCTATCAGTTCTAAACTGTTCTGCCTAAATGGCAAGTCCATTAGGCTTGCTGTGTTCGGTGAAACCCACCTGTCTACCTTAACGTTAAATTTTTCGCAGATTTTTGGATTTGGCTGATCTTATACCACAAATGAATCCAGGAGGCAGCGGTCGGATTTTGAAACCTGAACTCCAGAACGCTTTGAACAAACACGGCTTCGCTATGGAAGAGTCGGAATACGATAAACTTTGGCAAAAATATGATACTGAAAACATCGGGGTTATAAAAGGTAAATAAAGCAATCAGCCATAGGTGAGAGGGGCAGATACAGGGGACTGCATTTATCTAGTATACGTAATGTAATTTGTTCTGGGATCACCGACCAGTTCATTTATTTATACCAAATTTGCGAAAACATGTCTGATATTATATCTAGGTGAAAAGCTATTACACAAACTTGGCATTAGCTTAAAAACCAACGGCGAAAAAACGGAAATTGGAACAGAGAAAGAAGAAACAAGATCGCCTCGCAGGCTGGAATCTGAGCGGCTTCACTCGCTCGATGTTGAACGTTGGTTAAAAAAGAAATTTAGGGAAAGCTGTTCGGAAATGAAACATGCATTTCAGGAGTTAGATCTCGACAGAACCGGAAGAGTAACGAAAGATGAGTTTAGGAAGGTTTTGAAAGAGTTCGGTTTGAAATTGAGTTCTGATAAACAAGTGGAAGACTTCTTAGCAAGGTTCGTTTGAATGAAACGATAGCGATCGTTATCACTACAATTATCATCATCAGCACCATCTTCGTTATCATCATCATTTTAGTACCATTATCATCACCATGATCATAATCACCACCGCGATGCACTACCATAAATCACCAGATGTATAGGTACTATCGTCACATTATCACCTTCATCATCATCATCATCATCATCATCATCATCATCATCATCATCATCATCGTCACCACTATCATTACCATCCATTACAACTACATGCCATCACTATCATAATCATCACCATCATCATGACCATCATGATCACCATCATAGCTACCACCACTATCATCATCACCATCACCATCATGACCACGATAATCACCGTCACCTTTACCATCATAATCTTTACCAAGCACTCTTCTCATATGTGAATGAGGTGAAATTTTAACCAAACAAATGCACATTGCAGGAATCAAACTTCACATGTGAAAGCCACATCTCAAATTAACACCATGTACTTTAATTTGACACAATTTCCAGATGTGGCGTTGAGTTTGAAGGCAAGGTCCCTTACAAAGAATTTCTGCGACGTTTTCAAGATCGAAGTGAAAAGGGAATTGCGCACAAAATTTTGGCAAATCCATTGCACAGGTGAGTTGTATATGTCTGCCAATAAAATAGTATGGTATCGTAACATGGTAAGCACTATGGTACATGATGATGTTTGATGCGACTTTTTAGATACCATCAAACGGAAGTTGATAGCAAGTATTCGACTACGTCAGCTGTGGAGGCAAAGTTAATGGACATGTTTCAAAAAGATTTCTTATCTCTTCTTGGGACACTTCAGTAAGTTTAAGAAAACAAATTATATTTATACTGGACAGCTCTATCAGTTCTAAACTGTTGTCTCTAGAGGTCCAGTTAGGATCATCTCTTGTCCAGGACACCAAAGCACACTGGAAAAAAACTAAAACGGAAATACTCCTCTCACGTTTGTTTAGCAAAATAGATCGAAATGGGGAAGGTTCGGTGAGTCAGGAGCAGTTTCGAGCAGCCATTGAAAGTCGTTTTGAGCTCGGGATGTCTGATGAGGCGTGGGAACAGTTTCTGAGTAGTGTACCACTAGACAGTGACGGAATGGTACTGTATGTCCAGTTTATGTCGCGCTTTGATACAAAGTAAGTCCTGGAAATTTCTTCTGACAAACCTATTGGTCCAGTATGACCTTGCATCTGTTTGTGGTCCAGTGTAGTACTACGTCTAATTTATGATTTTTATCATCCAGAGAACAAGTGTCTCTTTTCGACGGCAAGTCGACAGTTCCGGAAAGAAAGTATATCCCGAGTGATTCGCCCCCGAAGTCGCCCCGTATTCGTCCTGTGAGGTCTGTTGAAAGCACGGTGAATGACGAGGGAAGACCCGTGGAGGAAATGAGACGAATAATTAGGAAGGTTTTAAATGATAATCTTTCACAAGTGCAAGAGGTACGGTTTGATTGTTGTTATATTTGGCGTATTCTGTGCGTTATCGTTGATTATTTTATATAAGTATCCGACAGAGTAACTACCGCAACAATCTAGTATCATCACCATCCACCATTACCATTACAACCATCATTATTACCACCATCATCACCATTACCACCATCATCACCATTACCACTATCATCACAATTGACCATCCTCATCACCATTAAATCCACCACCATTACAACCATCATCATTACCACCATTAACCATCCTCATCACCATTACCACCATCATCACCATTACCACCATCATCACCATTACCACCATCATCACAATCGTTGATTCTCCCCCATTCTTTCCATAGGAATTCTACGACATTGATGAATTCAACAGTAAACGGCTTACCCAAGAAATGTTCTCAAGACTAATGAAACGGTAATCAATATGTAAATTCATGCGTAGTGGTCCAGTGTTCTGAACTACCCCTGCTGTAAGATGCTGTGGTTTGTGTCTGAACTACCCGAACATTCTTTTTAGATTTGGAATAGAGTTCAGTTCCAACGAGGTTAAACGTCTCTGGAATACGTTACTCACAGACCAGAAACGAATGCTAGAATTTACGCAGTTTGTTCGACATTTTGGATGCAGCTCTGCTCCACAAGGTGAGCTTTTGAGTCAGGAAAGATTATGCATGACTCTTACAGGACTCTGAAGAACGGTTTAGACTGACAGAGCTATCCAGTATAAGTAAAGTTAGTTTAGTGTAGGTTTCCTCCTGTAGTAACACTGGATCAATAATTAAGAGATGACTCTTACTGGACCTCTAGGAAGAACAGTTTAGAACTGATAGAGCTATCCAGTATAAATAAAGTTAGTTTAGTTTACGTTTCCGCCTGTAGTAACATTGGATCAATAAGAATGGACTCTTACTGAACCTCTAGGAAGAACGGTTTAGAACTGATAGAGCTATCCATATGAATAAACTTTAAGTTAGTTTAGTTCAGGTTTCCTCCTGTAGTAACATTATATCAATAAGAGGATCCTTACTGGACCTCTAGGGAGAACAGTTAGTTTAGAACTGATAGAGCTATCCAGTTTCAATAAAGTCAGTTTATAAATTAATAAATTTACAGTAATAATTGCAGTAATAAATTTAAATTTACGTGGTGTTTCCACAAACAAAACTATTATATATTTAATCGCCATGCAATCATACAAAGAACTTATAAAGTCAGTTTAGTTTTACTCCTGTAGGATCAATAAGAGATGACCTAACTGGGCCTCTAGTAGGAATAGTTTAGAACTTTTGCCAATCCTCGTATATTTTAAACCCTAGCCTACCCAAATGCGAAGATCTCGCCTCCCAAGCGTGGCGACAGTGACTTCATGATGCGATCAAATAAACTAAACAGCGCTGTAGATATGCTCTATGATCAACTGAGGTCGAAAGTTGACTTGAATTGGGAGAGATTGCAAATGGAGTTTAAGTCTTTGGATCCTGGTGGATCTGGTTATGCTGGTAAAGAAGAGTTCAAGGTAAGATGGTGATGATGGTCGCGATGATGGTGGTAATGATGATGATATTGGTGATGATGGTACTGGTGATGATGGTGGTAATGATGATGGTATTGGTGATGATGGAACTGGTGATGATGGTGGTAATGATGATGGTATTGGTGATGATGGTACTGGTGATGATGGTGGTAATGATGATGGTATTGGTGATGATGGAACTGGTGATGATGGTGGTAATGATGATGGTATTGGTGATGATGGTACTGGTGATGATGGTGGTAATGATGATGGTATTGGTGATGATGGAACTGGTGATGATGGTGGTAATGATGATGGTATTGGTGATGATGGTACTGGTGATGATGGTGGTAATGATGATGGTATTGGTGATGATGGAACTGGTGATGATGGTGGTAATGATGATGGTATTGGTGATGATGGTACTGGTGATGATGGTGGTAATGATGATGGTATTGGTGATGATGGAACTGGTGATGATGGTGGTAATGATGATGGTATTGGTGATGATGGTACTGGTGATGATGGTGGTAATGATGATGGTATTGGTGATGATGGAACTGGTGATGATGGTGGTAATGATGATGGTATTGGTGATGATGGTACTGGTGATGATGGTGGTAATGATGATGGTATTGGTGATGATGGAACTGGTGATGATGGTGGT
>CACRXK020007602.1:0-22448 GCA_902702795.2 Paramuricea clavata
CAGGGCCGTCGCGAGCGGGGGGGTGTGGGGGGGTGCTTCACCCCCCCAATAATTTTCGCAAGTCGGCCTCAGTCGGCAAATTGCTTCGCTACTGTTCGGCAAATTGCGAATTCGGCATTCAGTAAATTGTAAAAGTTAAGAACGAAGGCGATAAATAAAGCGATAAATTTTGGATTTAAAATAATGGTTTGTGTGGCCTTATACCATTTAAATCTATTTCTATTTTCTAGTAATACTATTAGTCTTTTATTTGTCGAAAATCGACGGGAGGCTGAAATGTGAAACCCACGTTTCCGGGCATGTTCTTCGCTCGACTGCTCTTATAGCGAAGTATCTTTATCAATTATGCGCGGTTCAAAACTCAAAAGAAAAAGAATAAAACTTTAGTGTCTTGAATGTAATTCGATTTTTGACGACTATAGAAACTTTATTATTTATTTCACGAGGGAAAACGTATTAACCATAAAAGTTATCTAACATACGGCCCGACGATTACCGTAAGAGGCACGAGCAAATTTGCCATAAGGGAAACCGAGTGCGAGTAGCACATAAAGACGTAGCTAATCCGTTAATCAGCTAATCAGTTAATCAGTTAATCAGCTAATCCGTTTGAGGCTGCAAAGCGCAGTCAAAGTCAAAGCCAAAGAGAATATTTTGAGTCGTCAGAGGCGCAAGATCCTCAAGAAGACTCCACAGGCACATGAGAAGAAGACCAAGAGAAAGACGAGCCATGCCACTGATAAGAACGGACTTGTCTTCTTTAGTTCTTTAGCGAAATTACTGTTAACTGATCAACCTACAGTTTTGAAAGACATACCGCATACAGCGATCGGTATCATCGATCGGTTGCATAGGATCATATCCGTTTTACTCGCTTTCTGACCCATAAAATTTAAACTCTTGGAAAATCGGGTCGTACAAAAGCCCAGTTAACACTATCCGGCACTAAGAGTTTTAAGACTGCTCAAAAAGTCAAAATACAAAAAATATTATAAATTGTCTATTCGGCGCCTGGGGATAAAAAAGGTCAAATTCATCAAATTGCCATGAAAATATTGAAACAAAATATCAATGCAATCACATGCAGATACTTGGATACCCTGGTTCCAGAGGTTTATTCTTCCTCTCCCCTTCGCAATGAAAATAATAAAAATAAACCTCAGGAACCAGGGTAATACTTCGATAACTTTTCTGACTTTGCGGAGATGCGCGTCTGCACCACAGTCTAAGACACCCGTTACTCAGTTTTTGGTTGTAATTAATGCGTTAATTTCTGAAACTGAAAGTACCATTTTCACGTACGTTCTGTTCACACGAAAACGTATGAAAACGACGTCAGGAAGCAAAAACGTTTCAAATAGCGAAAACGATGCCAAACATTCGTTCTCTATGTCTGAAACGTTTGGTCGTTTTGGCACTTTGTTATTGTGTAAACAGAAAAGTAGAAGGCGAAAATGAAATTTCGTGTTTGAATTTGGAAACGTAGACTATAAGACACTAGTGCTTTGTCAGAAAATGTTGCGAGAGAAACGATCAATGTGAACAAGGCGACTAAACGCTAATTGGAAAACGGCACTGCAAAAACGCTCAAAAACGTGACCCGTGTGCATATAGTTTCAGTCTCGATTTAGGACTTGTGAAATTATGTTAAATTTAAATTTTTTTCAGCTTTATATGTTTAATATAAAGCAACAACTCACGAACAGGCATCCATTTCAAAACAAGAGCCATATTGGTGTCCCTCAGTTGCTAGCACACCAATATGATTCTCATTACCTATATCGAGCTATATCTAACCTTTACAAACTTTTGAAAAACTCGGCAAATTCAACTAGCATCACTCGGCAATTTGACCTTCGACACCCCCCCAATCCATATCCCTTCACCCAACTTGGCCTGTGGCGAGCTCAGTTGGTTACAGCCAGATGGCATATACTGTTGCATTTTTCACAACTGCACCTGGTTACGTCTAATAAATGTATAAAATTCACACTCGAAACTTGCAACTAAAAAACCTTTCTACAATGTGTTCTTGCGAGTGAGATGCCTACAGATACAAATTCAGAGATCAATAGACAATATAACTTGGACATGAACTTAGCAGCATACTGAACTGTCAGAAATTGACATATGCCATGTTCGTAGACACATGTTTCACTGACCGAAAACGTATATCATTTTCGCTCGACTTCCTCCTAGTAACCATTTTTATGCACCAAAGAGAAATGTGCACGGCTGAGTGGATCGATGAAACAACATAGAATATTTAAACTTTAACTGATAATGCATTCGTATTATAGTGTGTGTCTAGAAAAATGCTGTTTAGATTTACAGCAGCCGTGTTTTAAATCTTATTGAATATCAAGTGTGGGAAAAATATGGAGACTGCCTGTGACTGTCAAACAGGCTTCAAAATTAATTTCATTTCCCTGTGTAATTCAAGCATTTGTTCAGTTTAATACCGACGGTTGACAATGTCAATTCTCCAAATCGGCAAATGATAAATATTGGTCGATGTTCAACATGGGTATAGCAGTCTGTGCCTGTGCCGTAGTTCCGCGTATTTGAATTATTGCTAAGCTAGCTATATTTTTCTCTTCTGCAGGTTCCGACTTCAAAAACCTACCACAAAATATCTAAATATCAAACAAAGTTCTAGCTCTGAACTACGTCAACTAATTCTGACATACTAGAAATATTTCACTCGGTAGTTCATAGACATAGCGTATATTCATTTTAAAGCTGGACTTCCTGTGATTACTGCAGCATTAGTAATATAATTATACATAAAATATCCTAGACCAAGTGCTGCTGAATACAGTAAAACAATATTTTGGATAACAACATAAAAGTTACACAAAATACGAACGGATCAATAACATTAAACTTTGAAGCACCTTTTGAAGGAAAATTGTCACTGACAATGACAATGCACACTATTATGAAATCATGCTTTGACCAAACAAAATTAAATAGAGCAAACCAACTTATACAGTGTATTATTATACGTGTATATATACAATATATTAGATTAAATAATCCTCTATAAAGCTGTACAAGCTACAAGTTAAAACCTAAGTAACGAGTAGCTTAGTTGTCTCACATAAGTCTGTTCATGCTTCAACCACATACCAAGTTCATACGCAATATTATTAACTCTGCAGATTATTAACTTACCATATGCTAACCCCTGGTTATTGACTCGTATTACAATGCCAGGATTAGTACCAACAGCGGACAATATCGAGGTTAAAACCAAAAGCAAAGTTAAAATAATATTCTCCATTCTGCAGTACGAGGAAGTACTATACACACGAAGTTCACATGTCATTTAAACTTCAGACTTGGATTTGTTTGTTGTATACCCACTTTGGCAAATTCATTTGCAAGTATAAATATATGATGACCTAAACTAACTTTTCTATTGGTCGAGCCAGAGCATGTTACAAACATGTATTGAAAGCATGGACTCATGAAAAATATGGATTTATAGTTGGATAAAATGGAGTGGTGGACACGCATGTAGTTAAAGTTTCCTTATTCCAAAGAACTCAACAAGTTGTTTAGTCAGTTCTTGAACAATTTTCCTACATCGTTCTTGTTTTGGGGATGAAGTTTTCTTCAACAGTTCTCAGTTTAAGACATCATGTTTTGCACTTAAAATATCAACCCTGTATATCTGTTTTCGGTAAGTTGTAATTTCATAGCAACATGCTGTTTTAAGAGGATCGAGGTCGAGGTTGTTTACCATTTACACAAATTAAGATCTGGGTAATTTTGGATAGAAAGTGAAAGGAACACCATGCATATTTGGCAGGCCCAACTGGAAAAATACCGGTTTTGTCCTTTTCTTTTGCTTCCCGATTATCACGATCAGAACAGCCAGATCGATCCAACCGTAAATGAGTCATGCGTTATAACTTGAAATCGGTCAGACAGAAAAAATTGGATCCAATGTGAGGGACCGGTCATTAATTACAGGGGAGCTGGTGGAAATGAAAAAAATTAGATGTTAAAATTTTGTTGCCCCCCCCCCCTTGAGGATAACACAATTATATTTGACCCTGACCCCACATGCAATAACAAAAGGCACATACGTAATTTAAAGTTCTTTTCAAAAATCATTAATAATTCAGGACAAAACACAAAGAAAAATCATAAGCGTGTCGTGGTTTTATATGTGATAAAAAATCACGTTAATTTACATAAGCTTTAGCTTTGATTTTCTCGGTTTAGACAAAGTTTATTTTAAAAATTACTTCGCCAATGAACTCGTATAAGATGAGTCGTTTGTGAAGTACTATTTAAAGCACTCGTAGTCGTGTTTTATCACATATAAAACACTCCGCTACGCGTCGTGTTTTATATGTGATAAAACACTCCTACGCGTGCTTTAAATAGTACATAAAGTGAAGTCACAGCTAATCATACTACCCTATATACATGTATCGTAATTTATATATTCTTTAACATCTATAGAGTCAACGGCTGTTCCAATGTACATATGTTTATGCGGTTGAAATCAGTTTAATAAATGGTGTTGTGTTGGCGATTACTGCAGTTCTACTGCTCTCTATTTTTATCTGTAGGTTTTATGATACTATGACGGGCTTATGCAGGGCAGGTATTTATATTGCACAGAAATATTTGTCCCCCCCCCCCCGCTTTTTTTCATGCACAAAAATATCTGACCCCCCTCTTTTTCCACCAGCACCCCCCTGTAATTAATGGCCGGTCCCTGAAGAGGAGGGTCATTTTATAGAATGTGGCCCAGATGTGTCCATCAAAATAAGAGACAGAAGTTCAACTCTGACTGAACTGACCATTAATAGAAAGCGTTCATTTTTCAAATATTTTTGCATGTTTGCCTACCAATTCCAGGCTCTTCAAGATACATTTCTCACAACCGTTTCACTAACACAAAATGCAGGTCATTGTTTAGTCCTTTGTTGTAACTTGAGTTAGCAATGACAGCGAATCACGAATTAACATGCAAGTATGTGGGGGTGGGGGTGGGGTGGGGGGGGGGAGTGGTGCTAAACGGCCTATTGCTCGTTTGCAATCGACGCCATCTTGGTTGATATTCGTGGCAACTAAAAATCTATATTCTTCATTCTTTGTCGTATTGTGCCAGAAATCGTAAACTATCCATAATACAGTAAAATGTTTTCAAAACAAACCAAAAATATTAAAGTAACTCAACTATTTCGATGTAAACGGCTGGACAAAACTTTAAAATCAACCAAGATGGCGCCTAATGACACGTAGTGACGTCATGTGCAAGCAAAGAAGAGCATGAAATACGATATAGGCCGTATTATGTTGTGAAAATTTAGTTTAGTATGTGGGGGTGTACTAATATCATAGGCCGTCAAATGTTGAAGAAATTTAGATTTCTTTTTAACTAACCTGCTTGTAAAGCTTTATTAGTTAATCCGGTTTTGCCGAAATTGCGCATCCTCGTCCCCAGGCCCAAGCTCGAGAGGGCCGCCCGACCTTGGGCCTGGGGACGAGGATGGAAATTGCGAAGAACTGCGCACCCAAAATTGTGAATACTATAGAGTTTGATAACCAGTTTTACCAGTTCCTAGGAATATTACACGCCAACGCAAGTATCAGTATTATCACGTGAAAGTTAATTCGGCTGCGAATGTATTATTTATATTATAGCTGTTCCTAAGGAAACAGCAACTACATGATTTAGGCAGGACCTTGTCAATAATAGAGGGATTTTACTGAATAAACACTATAACTGCTTGTAATTTTCTGAGATATATTTTGCGCGTTTTATCAGGTTCGATGTTTCTAATTAAAAAATGCCTTCTAAATCTAAATGCCCAAAAAAGGATATTCTTTTCTTGGAACGTGCTCGAACACTCGTTTTGGGAAATTCCCTTCTTAGTACGTGTTACAGCTGTTCCAAAGAGCATTCGAGATAGCTGATGCAATCGTCAAACGACTACATCGAAACGAGGATCATGCATCATGTGACAAAATAAGGTGCTATGATTGGTTCGTACACACGTGCGTATGACGTGAGTATGAGATGTAGATACCGTAGTTCACTAGTTCAGACACTCGTTGGCTGTCGAGAGGTGAGTATGCGAAAAAATCGTGGTCTTTCGGTTACTGATGTATATTGAAGAAATCGAACTATCGAAGCTAAATTACCTCTACTCTTCTTGTATAGGTCTGTACAAGATTCTGCTGTCTTTGGAAAAAGTTTGAAAGAATCAAAGTAAGAATTATTCTATGTTTAGTTTAACAATATTTATTAAAAGCATTTAGTACATTTACGTATATCACGTTAAAGTCCAGTTTAATAGCGAAAGCATAAAAATGTTAAGGGGTATTTGCATTTTAGTTTTTGAGCCGAAATGATGTTTAAGACATTGAGTTTTGTAAATTTAAGCTTAATATCCTTAGGTGTAAGACGTGTATTTAAATTAAAGCAGGATTCAATAAATCTCAAACGACAATCACGTTCTTTGTCAAGTAGTCGATCGATAGTTTTGATATAGTGTCACTGTCTGAGATTTAGGATACTCGAATCGTCGGGTTGTCAGTTTTGCGATATGTTTTACTGAAAAAGATCTAGCACAAAGGACGTACATTTCAACGATTCTATCAATACGACGAGAATAGTTTTGAGTTAATATTGAGCAAGATACCGATAACTATAAGATCTTATTCGCATATACCTTCATCTTGACTTTCAAGTTTCTCTTCCAAGCGAAGGAAAATCTTGTGTTAGTCTTTCTTTGATCCATAAATGCGGCTTTAAAGAGAAAAAGTAGCAGATTAGTGCTTGGAATGTATAATTTCGTTCGGATACGAACATTTATCGATAGATAAAATTCAAGAATAGGCTTTAGGAATTCCCCGCAATACAACAATGACGTCATCGAAACCAGATTTATTACATTGTATTGAGCTCAATAATATTGAATATAAGCATTTGGACAAGTTTCGAGATTGGATAAGCAATTTCTCTAGATATTTTTATATGTAGTTTATAAGAAAAGGCTGTAGTAAATTACGGTTAAGACAAGTGATTTCGTTTCTATAATTCTATTAACATAATTAATGAATTCTAAGAAGAGATTTTCCAAGTATGTCGGAAATGACGTCATATGGATACAAGTATATTTAAAGTGGCTCCATGTTGTTTTCAACCATAAAATAGCGACACTAAGTTAAAGGCTTATTAGAGAGAGAGAGGTTTATTTGACAGGAATGCTTAAATAGACTATTCACGGTAAATAGTACAGTTCATCTCTAAGGAGGATACATGTATGTTTCACCGTAGGGAACATTTAAAGTAAATCCGTGATGGTATTTTCTGTGTTTCGAGAATTTTGACGATTTTAAGAGATAGTCCAGAACTCTAAATTGAAACGCTTAAAACATTGCATCGCAAAAATTCACATCATAAAATGTAACAAATATGTTATCGTTGCCATATGTACTTTCCTGAATTTCCAAAGGATTTGGCAATAATTTTACCAGGCCTTCCCGGCTCAACCTGGCTAATGGCTATATCTCTCGTATATTTTGGTAGGCGAAGAACTGCGTATTTCTTTTCTTTTTATTTCACAATAAGCACAATATGGAAGCGAAATGGGACCCACAGAATAAATCTCAATATATGAAAGGAATTGAAGAGAATATTTGGAGAGAATGTCCTGACCGACATATTCCGGAGCTTAAAAGGGAGTTTGACAAGAAGCGATTTGGTTGCAGAGAAGCTTGTAAGTACAAGTTCCAAACCAAATAAGAAATAATGGTTAGGGTTATGTTTATAGAGCAAGGTTAGAGGTGGCTTTCTATATTGATTACCAGAATCACAGTGCACAGTTTTACGTTAGTATTACGCTAAGATGGGGGTTAGGATTAGGCTTGAAACAGAGTTAGAATTATAATTCTAAGATGAGAGATTACAGTTGGAGTTACAATTGGGATTAGCACTGTAATAGCCTGCAAAATGTTTAGGAACGAACTTTCCCTAAGTCTCCTGTAAATAGTATATTAAAAAAAGTCTTACTGTGGTCTATATATTGAACACAAAATAGCCTGTAAACTAGTTATGACCAAAACGAAGCTAAATTTATGTAGTATTCATCGTCGCAGCCACGAAATAAGCTGTCACCTACATATGTGAATACACCATTCCAGTCTCATTTATGTATTGTTTGTTTAAAAATATAGCAACAAGTGAAGAAGGAGGCCCCATTATGCAACCTGAGCATGATCCGGATAATAGCGAGGTAATACGTCTTTTTCTTTAGTAATATATTACACATCATTGTTTCAATGCAGAGGTCATCCTAAGTCCTCCCAGAATGACTAGTTCTACATGTAAATCATCAAATCACCCGCAAAGGACCTATAGAGTTGCATGTTTTCGCGGCTGTTCCTGGTTAGAACTACTGAACTAATAAATGTATATAAACTTCCACTCGATAATTTCCATCTACACAAGACTACTATATTATACATAGACTATCTGTACAACTATTATTGAATCAAGAGTATGAGATGAGATGCTAACAAAATCTCGATATTTACCCATCAATTAATTGATATACTTTTCATCCACAATAAATTTATATTTGTTATAATAATACTACTATTTTAATTACCTAACAAATGTATATTTGCTGCATAAGTCAACCAATCGATTAAGATCGAAACATTCGTTTGTCGGTCATTTAATGCACATTCTTTGGGATACGTTGCTGGACTCCTGAGACAAAATGCAAGAAAGACGTCATGCACTGAAACCGAAGATGAAAGTCATTTTCAACTGATGAGAAGAAACGGCAGTTATGGCAACTATGTTTTTGTTTGCTTCGGTTTTCTGAAGCAAACAAAAACATAGTAACAATAACTGCCCCTATGCACGATGATTGGTTAAAAACCTGATAATACACCTGGCTTAGCCTAATAACACACATGGTTCCCAACCGGCTGATGGCTGAAATAACTGGTTTAATTGACAATGCTGATGATACGACTGGTTTATCGCCTAATGATTCCAACTTGATGGCTGAAATGCAATGATCAATCTGATGTTTTAACTGGTCCAAGACCTATAACGATTAATCATACGGTTTCCAACCTGATGGGAGTGATGGCTGAAACAACTAGATGTCATAATCGATTGTTGACTAACGAAAAGCCGCGGTTTGCAATTAACGGTTTAACGTCGAAGAAGACTATCTAAATGTGTCTATTAGGCTATGTATTGTTTAAAACGTTCTATAACTGGTCAGAAAAAGTGTGGAAAGAAGGACAAGGGGAAAGCTAAACCATAAACTGAGCAAACTTTTTTTTCATGAAACTTGCATGTAAAAATTCGACAGATATAAGATTATTCTCTATCTGATTCTCTCGTTATAAATCTTCCTCGTTCAACATCGACCTATTAAATTCAAAAAAGGCTCCAACTATAGTCTTAATGCAGTTATATAATATTGGAGTACACTATATGGTTTACATAAAGTTTGCCATAATGCCATTCTCAATTTTCTTTATGTAGGCCAACAACATGAATTATTCACACAGAGGAAAATGATGACAACACATTCCACGAACATGCAGCCGAAGCAAACAAAAACATAAAGAAGTTAACGAGATTTAAGATGGCGAAAAATGGTCTTCATCATGGTTTCCTCAAACTGCAAATTGGGCTGCATGTTCTTGAATGGACTTTATATTCATTAATAATATTGTAATCACCAGTATAATAATAATAATAAAATATTGTGCCGGTGTCTCAAAATGTTTTGGCGTTTGATTAATATGTCTATACGAATACATCTCAATCAGTCAATATTTGATGAAAATCTACATTAGATCAACACCACTAAATTTAACTATTATCGTATTCTGAATACAATACAACTGTCACTTTCAGTGCGATAACTGTTCACGTTTTTAACTATATAAGACTACAGTACATCAAACGCTCAAAGTATTTTGGGACCACGCAGCATAAGACCTATATAGTGTATGTATATAACCAATACACTTAAAAATCAACGAAATAAAATTTGAAATATCACAAATTTCATTTACGAAATTCATTTTTGGTTGTTCTGCTTAGATTCAACATCGTACAAATCCCATACACTACAAGATTAATTCATTTAGTTACTCTTCGCCGTAAAGTTTAATATTTACTCGAGTATTTGCTAAATGAACAAAAGATTCTGGTAAGAATCTGCTTGTAAACACGAGCGGTATATATAATCATTGAGCAGAGGTCAAGTTTTCATGCAATCGTGAATACAGCAGCATGATTATTCAGTTAGCTATATGAACTATAAAGTTTATATTTCGGTAGAAAGGCAAATTATCATTGACTGGTTTTCAACTTTTGCAATGAGACCGACAATATACTAGCAGTATATATGCGCGTTTATTCAGTTGACTATTGTTACTATGAACAAGATTTAAAATTTAGGTAGACTCGTCAGGTACTGAAAGAACAGCAGATCCTTGTATGTATCTGGAAACACGAGAGGTATTATCATTGACCATATCAAAAGAAAGGAACAAAATATACTCGCGGATATTCTCAGCCACACTGCACTCCAACTTTGTACCAGTCTCACAGTGAGATGCTCTCCTTCGTCCAGTCTATACCAGTTTGTAATAGACATAATCAGATACAATGTAGCAAGGGAAAATGTCAGGTGAAAAAATGGATAGCTATATTCAATTCCATCAACCTCATCATCCCAAATTAATGCTGCATCTTTTGCTGGTATTTCTTTGGTTGTAAGATCATTATTTTCCAGTAAAGGTGACATTGAATGATTTGTTTTTGAGCTCGTATTCGTAAAATGCTCTTCCGCCAAATTAATAGGCGATTTGTCGAACAATGCCTCTCTTTCTGCTGTTAATGCAGTAAGTGAAAGTGATTCAGGTATACCTTTGGTGGCAAAATCACTGCTTTCTGTCAAAGGTGAGTCACGATTTGTTAAACATTTTGGATTACTAGAAGTAATAGGTTTCTCCGTCGAGTCAATAGTGAAATCATTCCCGCCTTTCGAGGCAAAAAGTGTTGATGCTCCCTCCGTGTCTGTTGTGGTAAAATTGCTGCTTTCTATTGAAGACTTTGAACTATTTCCTGGAGTTTTTGAACGATGCTTTCCCGTGAAGTCAATAGCACCTTCCGCAATGTGCTTCGCTTCAGTAAGTTTTAACGACTCCTGTGTTCCTGTTATGGTAAAGTTACTGTTTTCTATCACAGGTAACTCTGGACGATTTGGAAGAGTTTCATAACTTGTCAAGTTGGCTGTGACACACAAGAACAGTGTATTATCCCAAACCAAGGAAGTATTTTCTGATTGTATGGTGGCATTTTTAGTATTCACCGAAGATAGCTCTTTAGTAGTAGTCTTCAGTAGAGGGGAATCAGTGTTTGGGGAATAACTGCTCAGCCTTAATCCTAGTTCTTTTGATTGAGAATGGGATTCTTTATTGTTTTCGAAAGGACGTTTCGGAGATGTGAATGCAATGTCCTTGTTTACGTTATCTTTAGGAATGTTAGGCGGGCTAATGTTGTCTTCATCACCTTCAAGATGGTACGTCTCTTTTAAATTTTCTGAAACATCGAAAATGCTTGTACGTTTATCGAAACTTTTAGGTGATGTGAACGGGTTGTCGCTCTTCATGTTACCTTTAAGATTACCACACTGGCTAATGTCGGCTCCATCTTTTTGAAGATTGTACGTCAGCTTTAAGTTTTCGTTATTCTTTACAGGACTGTCTATTTTCTCAACCTTACCAAACTGTGGAGCAACAAGGTCACGGATACTGATATATATTAATGTACTGAACGTAATGAATAGGGTGACCCACACTTGGATATTAGCCATAGGAGACCCGGGGAAACGATTGAAATCCGAAGGATTACATTTTGTGCGAGGCTCGCTGGATAATGCTAACCATATAACGTAGGTACAGTATAGAGAGGTCACTGCACACTGGAACAGCCCGACTTGCGGGCTCGCTTCACGAACTATAGGCAAGAGAGAGATTACTGAAGAAGCCAAACACATGATCAGATGGAATGTTAAGAAAACAAAGTTATCCATGCAATCATAATATGAAGCGTACATGAAATAGAATCCTGCAGATGTAATCAATGACACGCTGTACAAAAAACCTGTCGTAAAGTTTTTAGCAGTACGAAACAGATTTATAGTAAGATCTGAAAATTGACCATCTCTATTTTCGGTGATGACTTCATATAAAATGCAGAACGAATTAGCTGCATCCAATATGAATGTATATTGAAGTATGATGAAACAAAATGCAGCGTTGAGTCCAAAGAACAGCCAAATTTCACCATTATATTCATTATGTGGTATCAACACAAACAAAAGTTGCAATAAAATTAATGCAATCGTCTTCACAGTCCAACAGCCATTTTGGACATTTGCTCTTTTCTCTGTACTTGATGTAATACCGAGTGTGGCGAAGACTAGAATGACAAACCATATGGCGAAGGCAAAACCAAGTCTGTAAACTGCATCGTATCCGGTCAATACATCACAGTAGTAATAGTTGAAATTGTGACAAAATATCCTTTGAAAAAATCCGATGATTTGCGGAGTTAAAATAATCATACATAGAAAAATGATAATGCTAATATATAGGACATAAATGATTCTTGTGACTTTTGAGCGCTTATACGGTCCCAAATTAATCTTCTTTGTTCCTTTCGTTTTATTGAATGACCTCTCATCTTTCTCATCCATCTAAAGATCTTCCTCACCAAAGATTTTCATCCAAGGTTTAGATTTAAGGTAAAATGTATCGCGTTAGTTCAACGATACACGATTTATATTTTCCATAGTTTTTCTTATTTTGCAACCAGTTATTATTATTAGGAGATGAAGTTTTATGTAAAACAAGTTGACGTGTGGTTTATTGTCCTATTATAGTGAGAGGTTCCTGATTGGAGTGTTTTTAGGCGCGTTCTTCTTTGTTTTCAGGGGACTGGAGGTCACATAAAACCGAGTTCACATAATTTCGTACTTTATTTCTTTATTGCACAGGTAATCACAATCAACTTATTCGTATAATAATTTGTCGTTGTATTAATATTAGAGAGATTCAGATTCCACTACCGCTGCCTCTCACAAGTTTAATACGCGCATTTGATTGGTTAATCGGGTAGATTAAATTGCATCTGATTGGCTAACGCCGGTTGCTCTCAGGAAACACCGACTGAATAGGTCCCAGGTCGTCAATGACTCTCTGTTGAAAATTTGCTTATTTACGTGACCTCGTTACCAGTCTTAAAATTATGCGCGGATATCTAAATCATTATTGCTTTATTTTCATACCAAATCGTATACCTGCTTGTGGCCATATTGTCCCAAAGCTCAAATTGTTTATGTACAACTAAACTAATACGAAAAATAATTTTGGAACTTGTTTACTGCAAACAAATCGATATTTCCTAACACTGAGTACCACAATTTGCAAAATTTAAAGTACCTTTTAAGAAAAACCAAAATGCATTTATATTTCTTAATTACACGCAGGACCACGTTGACATTGTCCATTTCATGAGATTTATTGTTTTATATTTAGCCTGTTAAACGAAGCAGGTTTAAATCCATAATTAATAAGATTTCCTTTTGTTCAGTAGAATCGTTCCTACCGGATTCTGCTTTGTCTAACTGCTTGTAGTCAAAATTTTCCAATGTATGTGATGTAGAAAGCACGATTTAACAGGGCATAAAAACTACGAAAATGGTCTTCGATTCTCGGGGAGGATTTTTGCTGATTTCATGTGTGTTTTTCCAATTGACAGGTGAGTGATAGATTGTGATATAGGTGATGATCTTTCGATCTCAAAAGATTAAAATTCGCTAACTACAGATGTGAAAAGATACGGTAAATAATAATGGTTGCGATACAAAAAATGAAACCTATAATAATGGCAGACTGAAAATGACGACGTTATCAATGGTCAAGTTAGGATTAAGAAAATTAGTGAACTCTATGTATGCAAATCTTATAAGTTAAATTGCAAAACACTTGATCGATGTATATTGCATCAAATTTTGACTGCGTTTGAGCTAGTGTATATATATTTGCACATCTTCATTGACTCATGGGCCACGCAAACTCCAATAATATATATTTATGATGTACTACAATTCGACTTAATGTATATATATTTCTTGTATTTATACATTCTCTTAACCAGTACATACGGGTGCATTAAAATGCATTTCCCAGTCTCCCTTTAGTCTTTTCGAAAGAGTGAGAACTAGATATTTTGTGAAGATTTTATGAAGAAACGTATGTGTGTAAACTGAAAACGAGGCTAATAAAAAATAACGCGTGCAATGCATTAATATAGCCTCGTTATCATGCCATCTATATAGCGACGTACATTTGTTAAAAATAAACATTACAAAACATCAAACTTCCAAAATTCATTAACTTCGTAACAGAGTCGAGGCTATGTGTCTACAAATTAATGATGCGTTTAAGTGATTGTGCGAGTGTTAATTATTTAAATACATTAATTTAGGGACGATATTTGCTACCGTGCAAGAAAACGCTGATCGAAGACAATGTAAGTACGAAAAAAGAAAAACAGATAGGACCGGTATAAAGGGTCTTTATTGATGGAATTTTCAGTGTTATTACTGCAGGCATGAGATAATAAGTGGCCATGCAGGATTGCTCATTAAGCTTATATTTATAAGACTTTTAGATTTCTTCATACATAACCAAATTTAATTGAACAAAATTAAAGTGCTGGTTATATAATATATTGATGAATTAATGATCTATTCTTGTTGGTTTTTTTATAGATGTGTATAACGCAACAGATCAATATAATCCGGCAGGTAATTGGTAATATCCATGAGGGCTGCACGGTTGTTCAAAGCCGGATTAGCACCAACCCTCGGTTAACATTTAACCTGCTGTTTTAGTGAATATATTTCTGCACGTCTGTTTATTTCAAAACTTCAGAGAAGAAAACGTCTACTGATTCAGACAAGATCTCTGAAGAAATATTTCCAAATTTATAAAACAAGCTGTTGAGAACTAGTTGGCTTTGAATTTCAGGTTAACCCATGAGGTTAAGCTAACCCAGCTTTGAATAACTGGCCCACTCAGATATAAATAATCACAGAAATTTTATAATGTCTTGAAATTTCACGAAGAAAGAAAAGTTTTCTCAACATGAATTTCTATCGAATCTTAAAACTTAAAAGCTTAAAAATCCCTTTTAAAACATACTTTATACTATTAGGAATGGCGGTTAACTATATATATAGTTTCGTCTAAATGCTCTCCGAGTGTGGCCACACCCTGCAATTAGGTGAAATATTTTTGCTTCACCGCTGTGAGAACCGAACCCGCGACATCTGGTTTGCTGACTTTGCTAGTCCAATGCTCTATCAACTGAGCTACGAGGTCAAGTCGGTTCGAGTGCGTGATATTTCGGAACTCGAACCGACATACGCGACATAGAAAGTGAATCTTTTCTCAATAGTCATGAAAATTTCATCTCTATGACCTTTTATAGTGGCGTGTACGGACCACCCTCAGAAGTTAGATACGTGTGCTCACTCAAGCAAACGATGCCATTGTGATGAAAACCGTTATGAAATGTACACGTATTGCAAGAGGTCGTGTGGGTACTGTGGTACGGAAAGATTACGTAAGTATGTCAATTGTAAACAAAACAGCAATAAAAGAAAAAAGACTTATCAACATTGAAGCTGAACTGCCTTAAATTATATTGAATATAGCTCTATCAGTAGGCCCATCTCTGCAGGCGTACTGCTCTGGGAAGAACCGAAAGTCTGCTCCTGCATAGTGGGACTCAAATTTTCAACATTCACGAACATTATATTTTATCGGTTAATGTTGCTTTAAATGAATGAGAACTTCAACATTAGTTTCAACATGAAATATACAAGAAATAATAGCATATGATATTTAAGATTGAAAATTTTCTTAGAATTTGTATGGGAAAGTGCTCATTTCGCCATCCAGATTCCATACAAATCCTAGAAAAATTTTCAATTTTAAATTGAACGCCATTTCTTCCATATTCCACATAAACTTTTCACTTTTACTAATATTGAGGTGCTCGTTTTCCGACAAATGGGGTCACGTGACCAATTATTCATAGTTATAATTCCTGACGATTACTAAAGATTAGTCGAAAATATGAAATATTTCGATTAATCTTTCGAGTTTCCATTGTAGATTGTACTTTATTATACTACTCAGTGGAATAGAATCTATGGGGTTTCTATGTGTGTTTTAAAATAGCATAACGAATCAAATATAGCACTTTTCTGACCGACAGCTGATATACCGTAGTTTTGAATAAGTACTCATGGAAGAAAATCCTACTCAATCCGTGTATTTTATATTCATGCAGCACAACGTTTTTGGCGCGTCGTGAACTGGGCGCCACTCAACAGAACATGGTTCGTGAGCGAAATTCAATTCTTCAAAAGTAAACATGACAAAATTCCGCTGCCCACAAACAACCCTGCCAGTGCGATAGCAAGTTCCACCTACCTCTCGTTCCCAGCCCCCCATGCTTTCGACGGCAACAGGGCCACTGCTTGGCTACCAGACGGCTGGTGGGAGCGTATGGCTGGAGGAGACTGGATCGGGTACGATTTCCCAACACCCGTGGACATCAATGCAGTTCGTGTTATCTCAGACTACAATGATACGTCCGATGTTTCTGCCAAGATATTGGTCGAAGCTGGACCGACGGCATTTGGACCTTTTCAAACAAAATGGATGAGTGTTAATTATGATCGAAAGGCTGATATGAGATTTAATAATCCAAGTAAGTACTGTTCCTGGGCTGCTTGTGTATTTCAGATTTAATAATCCAAGTCTTGTCTTGGGGTCTTGTAGCCTGCGTACCTGGCGATTTTAATTAAGGGGTTGGCCTTAGGGAGGTGACGAGGCGCGGGAAAGGCGAAAATGCAGGCGAAATTTTACCGATAAGTTATCTACGGAGATAGATAAGTCCGTCACCGGACGACATCCTTTACAGCAGATTCACTGAGAATACAACCATGCCCGCCCAGTAAAAATAATCCAAAGGTGAATTCCATGTATACTCCGAGGAAATACTTTAAAACTCCCAAGTTGGTGCTTGATATCACACGAGGCAAATTAATATCAACACTTTCACTTATCACTGCACAAATTGCTTATCACTGCATACTGAAACTAGGTATCCTTTGGACCAATAGACAGAAATATGGTAGTTTAGGCACCTCGATTAAGGAAGTCAGTTTAATTGATTTAACCTTGTTTTCCTGATCTTACACCTTTATATCTTCCCCAAGGATGCCCGTTATTTTGGAAACGTTTCATGACGGATACATACGCGTATTGTTATAAGCTCATCACGGAGTACCTTAGTTGGCCTGAGGCAAGAGATAAATGTGGCACCTACGGAGGAGATCTTGTCAGTATTAATACTCACGAGGAACAGGTGTTTGTACAATCAGAGATACTCACGTGTGGGTAAGTTTCACTAGGTGTAGAGGAGGTTATAGCCATTGCGGCGCACGAACGAAGTTTGGCATCGCTTTATATTCCTAGTTTGTTAGTTTGTTCGGAATGATAAGCCTTGGTATTTATTCCAAAAGTAGTATGTCTTCGCGCTTGTTGTGCACTTGTTTTCCGCATGTTCCAGGTCACCGCACTGCAGTACTATATCTGGTTGGCGGAAAGGGGGGGAGTACCCTCGAGGCCCCCGGGTCCGCCACCCATGGACAAATGTCGGCAGAATAAACTGTGGACCATGATCACAATTTCCCAGCAACTACTTTTTAGATAACATGACTCTTTGTCATGCAGAAATTGCGTTGCAAAATTGAAGCAAAAATCGCCTCGTGTAACAAGGCCTGTTATACTTAATAAGTTGGTTTTGACTGCTATGTTTACCATGGTAGGAATAGTCAGAACCGATGAAATAGAGGAGTCTTATTACATACTTTCAGATACACATGGCTAGGTTTTAATGACCGAGATAAAGAAGGCACATTCGTATGGAGTGATGGGAAAAACAGCTCGTTCTTCTACTGGGATAACGATGTGGAATCAGACGGTCAAATGAGTGAAAATGAAGATTGTGTGGCGATGACGAACGAGGGTCAATGGAGAACGTTTCATTGTGAAAATAGATTCTATTTCTTCTGT
The DNA here is from genome assembly GCA_902702795.2 of Paramuricea clavata. NCBI lineage: Eukaryota > Metazoa > Cnidaria > Anthozoa > Malacalcyonacea > Plexauridae > Paramuricea > Paramuricea clavata. The sequence goes on from CACRXK020007602.1 coordinate 18,235, forward strand.
AAAAAGCGAATTTGTAAGTTCCAATTTATGCCACTCTTTCAGGGTGTTAGCTAGCCCATATACTGTCCGTTTGACGGACTCTTCCCAATTGAAGTAGATAAGGGGCTTTTTTTTGACTGCGTCTACTGGAAGATTTTCATTTTTTCTGATGAGAAAGTGCATTGCGTTTGATTTTATATTATTATATCAAAGAACGTTTTATTTTATTTTCCCCATTAACTATTTTCTCAAAATGTATCGCGTTTCATTCATATTGGGTGTGTATTCACTGAAATGAAATGTACAAAACAAAGTGTAATCGGTGTGCATCCGTGTTCATTCACCGGAAATGAAATATACAAAACGAAGTGCCATCGGGTGCATTTTTCAGTGTTCATTCACCGGAAATGAAATGTACAAAACCAAGCTACCGTTGTTTGCATCTAAGGAGAAACACGTTGGAAAACAACACTATTTATTCCACAAGGACTTTGATGGGTCAAAAAAACTTTCCCAATTTACGTTTAATTAACGGACAAAACTTTTTTCTGGCTAACACCCTGTCTTTATACATTAGGAATAAAAATCGATTCCTTGGTTGATTTTTAGTTTGCCACAACAAATCGGTCGAATCATCAACCTTGTAGTAACCAGTCTGACGCAGCCAGTTGAGAACTGCAAGCAATAGAACAAACCTTGTAAAAGATCCACTGCGGGACACAGGTCTACCCTCTGAACGAAATTTGGTTCGGTCATTTGTTCAAGTATCACTTTGTTGTTTAATTTTTTTAGTACAAAAGCTACTTCTTCTTCCTTTTAGTGACCGACGGCGACAAAATTGTTGAACCTAACACAGTCCACAGACAAACTGAACAAGTCAATCAGACACTACCGGAGGGCGTCCCACCCCCAGAGATTCCTCTTCCAGCAGATGTTGAATATCCACCAGGAGTTACGCCCCCACCTCCCCCACCTTATCCCTATACATATCCAAAACCCAACCCAGGTAATACTGTCTTTAAAGTTTAATCGTTTCTACTAATTAATGAGCCACTCCTTTCTTTTGAAAGTTGTTCTACAATACAAATTTTTACCATTTTTATTCCATTACATTTCCAACATGAGTGCTAACTTCAACATAATCAAGCATTAATTGAAGATACATCTTGGAATTTAAAATATTTTTTTCTTTTTACATCATAGAACATTACAGCTTACTTATAAGCGAATAAACTATTTGCCTTCTTTGCAGAAGTTGTTACGGCTCGAACGTGTTCGAGTCATCAGAATGTATGCAAAGGAAACTAGTAAATTGCCAGCAATTGGGCTTGCATCTAAACATGAATTGTGCAAAGCCCTGGTCAAACGAGAATTAAAGCTGAGAATCGAGAGTTTGCATGAGAGTTGAGAAGCGAGAGTTGGCATGAGAATTTCTCAACCCCTGTGCCCCGGTCAAAGAGAACAAGAGTTGAATGAGAGTTGAGAATGGAGAGTTTGCATGAGAGTTTCTCAACCCTCGTGTCCCGGTCAAAGAGAATAAGAGTTGAATGAGAGTTGAGAATCGAAAGTTTGTATGAGAGTTGAGAATCGAGAGTTTCTAAACCCTTGTGTCCCGGTCAAGGAGAACAAGAGTTGAATGAGAGTTGAGAAGTGAGATTTTTCCGATGAGAGTTGAGAATCGAGAGTGTGCATAAGAGCTTCTCAACCCTCGTGCCCCGATCAAAGAGAACAAGAGTTGAATGAGAGTTGATTGGATATTTATACCGCGCGGAAACACTTATCAACTCTCATTAAAATTTGAATTAGTTCAAAGTCAATGAGACTTGGCGATCAAACGCAAATTCTCATCAACTCTCATCCACGTTGGAGCGGGATTTAAGTGACTTGATAATATAGCTAATTTAGATGACTTAATAATTTTAAATTTTATGAAAAACGCATCGAAAGAATTTTTTTTAAAATGAGGAAAAAATATCTTTATACTAGTTTTATCTTTTATGCAAAGTTTTGCAAAAAAATTCTTCACAATGTTAACGGTATATTTTACCTTTGATAAAAATGATCGAAAAAGGTTAGGACTTTTCTTATACTCTTGAAATTTGATGTAATTCAGTTTGCAGTTCTTCTAAAATTATCGCATATTTTTCAGTGCCTGGAATTATTCACCGAATCATGCAACATGTTAGCCGTGTAACGCAACAAATACTCAATCCAACAGGTTGGAATTCTGGTAAAAAATAAAAATGTGAATTTTGATTGAAAACTAACCAACTAACACATTTCTTTACTGTAATTATTCTGAAAACTAACCAAATCAAGCAATTTTGACTAAAATAAAATAATAATTTACTTTAGAAACTAACAATTAAAAAGATTTACAAATTTCTTTGTGTCATATTAATCATAAAAGTAACTAGGCTAACACTTCAAATAAACCAAAAATGGCCAAGAACTAACCAAATAAGAGTTAAAATAATAATAATCAAAGAAGAAAAAGAAGCCACTACTCAGCAAAACGTAATATTCATGGACAAAGTGACCATGTCACTTTTCAAATGTCTTTTCTAATCTTATTCATCTATGTACACGAGGCATTATTACTAATAGAAAAGATAACGTAAGTACGTAACCATAGAAAATAATCAGTCAACAGTTAGTAAACAAATCACAAAAGAACTTAAGGCAAATAATAACAATTGTTCACTTTTAGGTAAGCCCACAGTAACTGAAACATCAACCCACAAAAAAGTTGCATCTGGTGATGAAACACCGACCAAAGGAGGTCCAACCCCATCAAATTTGGGTGGACCTCAATCAAACACACCTGCTGATGTGGGTGGACCTCAATCAAACACACCTGCTGATGTGGGTGGGCCTCAATCAAACACACCTGCAGATGTGGGTGGGCCTCAATCAAACACACCTGCAGATGTGGGTGAACCTGAATCAAACACACCTGCAGATGGGGGCAAACCAGCATCTGCTACACCAATTGTTGCAGAAACCCCACCTGCAGGACAGGCACAACCTGCTACAGATGCACAACCTGCCGCAGATGCACAACCTGCCACAGATGCACAACCTGCCACAGATGTATCGCCTCCAGCTCCATCTGCCCCAGCTGTAGCCCCACCATCACCACCAGTCGCAACCCTGCACCCCAAACAACACAAGCATCATGCAAAGAGAATTGGAAAGAAACATCACCATAAAGCATTTCATGGCACAATCAAATATAGAGCAAGGGCAAGGAAAGGGAAAACAAATCACAAAAAGAAGATAGTAAAGGTTAACATGAAAAATGAAAAACAGGGTAAGTCCAGGATTAGACTTTTTTAAATCTGCATTTTTAAGTCAATAACAACAAAGAATCTTTCCTCAAAGAGAACAAATTTAATACTATGGCCCAATTTTGCTTCTTGGTTCATGGTAAACATTCTGTTTTGGATTCTTTATTAGTAAATAAGCTGAAATCAGCAGTTCATGTTTAAGTCTTCAATTGAATTTAGGAGCCACGTCCATATTCATGTTGCCACAAATAACGTTGAAACAAAGTTATTTCTTCGTCGATTCCACGATAACGTCGATCGATATTCAGTCGTATTTTAACTTTCGTACTTAAATGATACAAAATCTGTACTGTGATAGTTGTCGATAAGTTCACATAAAAACCCACCCACCCACCCATTCATAACGTCGATTCGACGTTATTTGTGGCAACATGAATATGGACGTGGCCCCTTAATAAATTAAGGAAAACATAGGATTAGAATGTTGATTAATCAATCCTTTCTGTAATCATTTGCTTCAAATTTTGTTAATTATATGCGAGGGCAACCAATTTTCATGTGTAACTTGCCCTGAATCACAAGTGGTAAAAACAGTTAATACCGTACATTTGTACGTTTAATTATAATCATTTCGGTTTTCGGAATATTAGTAGAATTGCTCCCATAACATTATTTACCTACCTAGAGTCGGCCGCTCCAGCAATTCAATATTTGCCACATGGCTTCAGGAGTTCAGGGTATCGATCTATAAGAACTAAGAATATTTATATACTTCAACTGACAACGATTCATTTGTAAAAGTTCAGGCGTGCTTTAATTTACATTAAAATAAGCATGAATGACTTTTTCACGCGGTATAATTACCTATAAATCTTTACAAATGTATACTTCATCTGCCGTACTTTTTAATAAACAGTAGACATTAGTTTTTTATTATATTACGAT
>CACRXK020007603.1:0-22447 GCA_902702795.2 Paramuricea clavata
GACTTTGCTTTCGGGTTTGCTGCGGAACGAAAATGTTCGATACCAAGAACATTTTCGTTCCGCAGCAAACCCGAAAGCAAAGTCCTATAAAAACATGGCTTTCTCGAAACACTACCTCGACCAACATTACGGACAAAAACCTAAACTGTCTGTTAAGATTTTAAAAAGAACAAAAGGATCTGTAGAACGGAAAATTACCGAAGCATTATTCATCCAAAAGCTTAATCCAGACTTGAATGGAAAATACGAACAGTTAAATGTTTTAGATTTCGTAGTTTAAACATTAAAGACAGAATTAACAATTTCTAATTTTTATTAGAATTAATCGGACACGTGCACGTAATTTATATGCTTACGCAATTTCGCACGCGCGAATAACGGTCGCAATTTTAACGTTTATGCATGCGCATGTTAGTTTAAATTCAAATTGTAATCCTACCTGAAGATGGAGTAAATCTCCGAAACGTCGTTTGTTAATGAAATAAACATTTAAAAAAAGTCTTACTGTGGTCTATATATTGAACACAAAATATACTTTCATTTAATTGTTTGTGTTGCTTTTATTTGTCAGTACAGAATATTGTAAATTAAAATATTACTACAATGCAATATGCGTAGTATTTCATCAGACATCTGCACAAAAATACTGTACAAGGAAAACTACAGCTTAAATAATAGTAGACGTTCCTTTTTTGTCAGGAAACATCACAGGTCACTTCGGACACGGCTTTCGAGTTTTGTAACCGGCCGAGGCGAAAGTAAATCATGCAGTAGGGAAAACGTCTTATACGATTAAGATTATTTTGCAAAACATATATCGTACACACAAGAATCATAAAAATACAAAATAATGTTGAATTGTTATTGCCAACTGTCAAGTTCAGTTATTTTTAGACAATATGATGTTAGCCAATCAGAATGCAAAATTGACCGGCCCACACCAGGGCTTCCTCGTGTCTCGCTTCGTCCTCATACTGAAGCCCTGGTAACGAGGTTGATTAAACCATTATTTTCTAAATATATATATATCATACCCTGTAAATTCATTTAGATTGCTCTGAAGATGTTGTATTGTAAACAACGAAACGTTAGCTAATAAATTTACTTTTATTATGTTTGGTTTTAAAGTTATTTGCTGGGCTCTGCTTTTTATCTTTAAATTCAATATCTGGGCACAATTTGTCACTGCGGTGTTATAAAATTTAGCAGAATTTAAAATGTCTAGAAATTGCATTCTATGCAAAAAAGCTGGCAATTAATAAGTTGTTAATTCAAATTGGTACAGACAGCAAGTTAAAATTTCTTTACCTGGCTGAAGCATTATAAAACAATAGAGGTTCAGATTTGACATCCACTACCGCTACCGCTCACTGGCTTAGTACGCGTCTGATTGGTTAATGATTCCTTAATGGTAGTGGAAGTCAAATCTGAACTTATCTACTAATTCGCACATTACCTTTCTTCCGCCAGTTTTCAGTTGACTTAAGTTTCAATGGACTATCCTTTTGCTGTTCAATTTCAGCGTCACTTTTTCCAGTTAGTTGGACAATTCTTTTGTGATTGGACCGTATCTTAAAATACATTCAAACCTCGTCAGTATAATTTAATAAAGAACCAGTCAGCGAAAGGAAATTAGTCACTTCCATTCAATTTAAGACATAAAACGACAGTCTCATCACTATTACGCATACTTTACAGTTTCACCCAAATGCACACCACTTTTCAGATCAATATGAATTCATATAAGCTCTTATAGTATATGCGGATATGGCTGTTCCTCAACCTCACAATCCACGCAGTTCATTCCTCATTCAAGCAGTAACCTGTGGCCAGTCCATACAGTAACGGACACTTATCGAAGCCTTTTGTTGTACCACATTTCAATACTACCGTTGCAATCCTTGGCCATACTTTGGGGATCGAAATTATAGCATTTCCGATACAATCAGCAAAATTTTAGGGATTATTGAAGAGCGGAGTAGGACAGTTTATTCTATCAACGTTTCTTGTGCAATATATATACCGTGTAGCAAAAGTGTGATCAAAGACTATATGATCATAGTACAAATTAAACTATTTCAAAACATATGTTCAAATGTTTTCGCGCTTGATTTTGCAGGATGATGCCACTGTCGTCACCGAAACTTCAATAGAGAGTTTGGCAAATACAAGGGCATCGCGGCAACGGCAATGTGATCATCAACAATAGCATTAATCCTCAAAGACAAAGGCGAATGTAAATTACATGGTCTTAAGCGTTGTGCAATGCCGTAGTTGTTGAAACTAGTACGTGATTTGCATCATTTTCACGGTGCACGACTACGGCAACAGTTAATTAGTTCGATGTTATTTGAGGTGTTTTATTTGAATTCGCGGACTGTTTTTACTTAAGAGTACGTTTGAAAGAAACAGGAATACTTAAAGAGGCAAATTAAGTGTAGTAACGTATACTTTGGCTCAAATACAACAATATAAGCAATTATATTTTCCCCGTTGCCGTTGTCGTTCTAGGTTGCCAAACTCTCGAATATAAAGATATGGTGAAAACCAGCATTTGCGGTGTCTGATGTGAGTGTGCAAAAACAGCGTTTAGCAGGGCTTGGTTTGACATATCAAGGGGTGGGGGATGGTCCCCCCAGCCCTCATGTTGGCCCCTCCAGTAAACTATATCTATGCCCCCCCCCCCCACCACCACCTTTATTGAGGTCCTTTCTGCATGTCTAAAGGAGGAAATAACTTAGTTAAGAAGATCTTGAACTGTCTGTGCCAGTGTTGGTAGTGCCAATAATATGAACAAGCTTTCGTTGGTAGGGATGCAATCACAGCTGAAAAATATAAGGATAATTTCGAGTTACTGTACTAGCCAACTCCAGTCGAAATTCTCCTTATATTTTTCAGGTAGTTGCATCACTACCAACAAAAGCTTGTTCATAAATTATTATATATCCAAAAAAATATCTAAAGGCCTTGGAATGTTAAGACGTATTCGTGATCTGGTGCCAGTTAACACGCTGGTTGACATATACTTGTCTATCTGCCTCTTTTTTATTATTGCAGTTCTGTTTTGGATCGTTGTGGTAAAGGTCTACGGGATAAGCAACAAAAATTACTCAATCGAGCAGCTCCATGCAATACTGAATTACTAGGAGCAACTACGAAATACGCAGATAATTACAATAAAGACCTAAATTGGCCGATATTGGAAAATAGGCGAAAGTATGCCCCCACCCCCTGTTTGATGTACAAAATATTCCATACGTTAGGCCAATATTACCCCTTTCGAGGCAATTTAATCGAGCTAACACACTGCATATAGTTATGATACACGAAGTCATGACTACATTTTTGCCATTCCTAAACCAAACACCATTTTTTTGAAAAGCAGCCTAGAATATAGTGAATCAGGGGTATGGAATTCAATACCAATTGAAATAAGGACATTCAATTCACTAAACATTTTCAAAACTAAATTGTAAATAGTAATTTTACTAATTTCTTATGTAAATCAGCTTTAAATTCTATTTATTGTAAATAATTTAAATGCACACGGCGCCTGGGAAGAGCATCTTCTGATGACTGCAGGTTTCCATGCCAACATAAAGTTCAATTAAATCATTCAACACAGAAAGTCTTGGCTTCGCCTATGATTTTGGCTTAACCGTTGCAATGCTGTCGCCATGTTCCTAAGCCAGTGCGCTATGAGAGACATTCACTCTCCTGAAAATATTCAAAATTACGGACGTTCAGGGTGATGAATGCCTCTCATAAGCGCACTAGCTGGCTAGGAACATTCACGAGAGTGCATTTTGTTGACGAATCATTGCGAATCAGGGCGTGGCGGCAGTTACGCTTTTTTGGCCGATTCGGCTTTCTGTATGGCATTTACTGTAGAATTACGTAAATTTTGCGGTATTCGTGGCCTTACCCACACGTATGGATAGTTGTATCTGGCGTAAGCAGCAATGAGGAACAACGTAGACTTGTTGTCCTAAAAAAATAAAAATATCCATGTTCAGTGGCCAATGCCTGATTTGATTTTTTGGATATTATTTAACAATTATTGAATGAGGTTGAGCACGATATGAAGAATTATCAAGCCCGAAGTTTGCCGTTATCAACCGAAGCCGGGCTGAGGTTGATAACGTTAACGGCAAACTGAGGGCTTGGTAATTCTTCATATTGTGCGAAAACCGAATTCAATAATTGTTTTTATTATTTATTTAAAAAATTCAAAACAAACATTTGTATTTTATTTGTATTAAGAAAAAAACAATTCCTTAGTCCTTCGAGAGCCGTCGTTGCGTCATATCAATGGCGTCAACGAGTCAATATGATTCTCGTCGTCATAGTAATATGGCGCAAACGCGTCCAAATTTTTTTCATATCGACTCTTTGACGTCATTTTGCTAATATGAATGTGAAAAATCAGTATTTGGTAGCCATTGAGTTGATATGACAATTTCACAGTTGGCTGTTAGCCAATCAGAAACCAGGAATTTTTTAAATAAATAATAATGAACAGTAATGCATAGACTATACAGCATGTGTAACGGATTACTATGGTGACAAAAAAGCAAAGCATATACAAATCTCACGGGGCACGTTCACAAATTACATGCTCTGTTTTCTGATCAATGTCCGTCGGACAACAGTAAAGTTTACTATTGCAAGGTACGGCGCTGCACTAAACCTTTGTTCACTGCCACAAGTTTTTAAAAAAGTGCCAGACAGGTTGCCTTTCGTGCGTTGTTCTTGCTCATTGGCTTCTTCGTGCTTTTGACGAAAACATTAACTTTCTGACCAGGGCGCCCTGTTTCTGCAGACCACCATATATTTTCTATATTTTAGTCATAAGTTGGATGACTGACTGAATGGTCCCCAAACCTCGTAGGTTACCCACGATACCAGTCGTAGACTCCCATGATCCTCTTTACAAAGGGGAAAACAAAAACAACAACAAAAAGAATACAGTGTTCATCAGTGTCTAACCTGCACGTCTACATCCTTTTCACTTGGACTAGCTGGAGGTAAACCAACGTCCATTAAATCTCCGTAGTTACCATCTCTGGTATAATAATATCAATCAAATAATATTATTCATTTATAAACCATATATAATATAATATAATATAATATAATATAATATAATATAATATAATATAATATAATATAATATAATATAATATAATATAATATAATATAATATAATATAATATAATAAAATATAATAAAATATAATAAAATATAATAAAATATAATATAATATTAATATTAATATTGATCTTGATATGATATATAATAAATAATATGTTATATATAATATATAATATATAATATAAAAAAAATTTAATATATAATATATAACATAACATAACATAATATAATATAATAATATATAATATAATATAATATATAATTAATATGCAGTATACTTCCTCGCTATCGTCTGTCATATACTTCCTTCCATCATATTCTTTCTGGAATACATCTTTTCTTCCTTTCCCTCTAAATCTCAATTTTGTTCTAATCTATACTTCTCAGTTCTAAAAATGTTTGTTGCATCGTCGCATAGTACGTCGTTCTCCGCGCGCATGGAAGAACATTCTTTACTGAGTGGGCCACCCTGGATACATAAAGCTCATCTATCTGACTTATCAATTCGCTAACATTTCACTATTTTATAGGGTTATCCCAATATTCGTCACATAATTATTCTAATCATTTCATAAATTATGTTACACAGGATATATATAAAGCTTTCAATATATAATAGCCGATTTGCACTAAGAAGTCACGTGACCTTATTATAAGGTATAAATCCATACCTATATGGTGTGTCGATTTATAATACTAGACTGGTACAATCCCGAAATTTTGGATTTTAAGACTTCATTGAGAATCAATTAAGATTGGAATCACGTGACCACTTAGTGCAAGTCGCCTGTTATGTTCGCACCTTGAAAGCTGACTGTTTCGTGAAAGAAGTAACGATTCCCTAAAAATATTTCAATTAATTCAAAGATTAGCAAAAGCATTGTTGTATGGAAATTTTTGTTTTCTCATATAGGCAACCACAGAAATATTTATAGGACGTACCAGGGCGCATTCCGATGTTATACGATAATTTAGTAGATTCTGCTATTGTATTTTCATGCATTACCGCCATTTCTTTGCTCATGAAAGGTTTCTGAATTAACGTGAAAGGTTTCTAAAACTCTTCTAAAAGGTTTCTAAAAGACTTCGTATGTACACGTACCGTTCATATTTACTAGTTCATATTTTCAATTGAAAATCAAGAAACGCTCAACCTAAATTTGGATTTTCTTAACGAATCCTTAAGAGAAGTCGTCTTGGCAAGCTGTTGGGACGAAACGTTTTCGACTAGTATTGCGCTCAACATACAATACGCCCGTGCGAGTCATATTTTGATTAAATGCATGGCCAAGAAATTACTTCAATAACAAAAAATCATGACATGGGCCAAAATACAATTGTTTACTTTTTTGCAGCAAAATAATGGTCTAATGAAGCAAAATTTAACATACAAAAATACGTCACTTTCCAACGCTGTATATTCGAACGCCCAACTCCGAAGTCACATAATTATAATCTTTACCATCAACTGAATAACGAGGTTTGGACGACTTGATAACATGCCCAAAAGCTGTTTTGAAAATTTCCCTTCATCGAAGTCATCAAAAACACGAGTCATTATCCTCAATACTTATTTTAAAGTTCAACTATATAGGCCAAACAAGCATTCATACAAAAAAACACATCCTCAACACAACTTTTGCCGAAAAGCACGCCAGTGCCTTTTCCGCATCACACATCGATCAGTGTGACATCAGCGCGTTACACCGCCCATTATATAAGTGCCCTGGGAAGTACCTGCATGTCGATTTATGAAAACAGATGAAAGTGAGCTGCCATTCGGAATACGAAAAAATGAATAAATATAGAATACTCACGAATTCCGTGGAATACTTTCTGGCTTATCAAATGTGAAGCTTGAAGATCCGGATTTCATCTTTGCTGATTTTGGTGACGTATAATATTGAAGGACCTCTCGCGACTTTGAAATTAAGAAATTATAATGTATAATAAGAGCAAATTTTCTAAAGCCGCGGTTTTCCAGTAGCCGAGTTCGTTCGCGCGAAGCAAAAACAACTTTCGGTAATGTGATTGGTTAACGGAGAAAATCGCCGCGAAAAAGTAGAAACTGGAGTTGTTTTTCGCTTCGCATGAAAAAAATCGTCTATATTGGGGAATCGGCCTAAATTTTGGGCATCCCGCTCGATATAGAACAGAAATTTATATATAGGCGGAAATTTCAAGAGAAAAATGTAACTTCTGGCCCTGCAGCGAGAATCGAACCTATACGGCCATACGATTCCGGTGCAGCGCTTTATCGGCCGCGCACATTCATGCAGGTTCATGTTAAGGTGACGGATAAATATTCCAAATCCTACTCGTTAGAGCAGAATGTTGAAGGGTTTTTGAAGATGGAAATTTCGAGCAATAGTAACTGGGTAAATCTGTAAATATTAACATACAATAACACTAGTCAAGTAAAGTGGCAAAAAAACTAATCATACCATTGGCTCATTTAACACTCTGCATATTAATTCCTCTCTGCCTCTTAAATTGAGGGCAAAATATTTGAAACCCTAAAATTAAATCAAACAACATGCACATGTCAAAATCAACCAGTGAAGATACTTTGGATACATGCATGATACAATACAGTATTTAAATTCTCGCTATATCGTTGTTATATCGATTGTTGCTATATCGCTGGGATTAAATTAAATTACTTCTTATTATAGGTGACTGACTCAAGTCCAATTTGAGAGCTCTTCTACATATGGTACAGATATAATCGGCAGTGACTAGAGGTGAAAGAGCCTTTTCATGTCCCTTGCGCTGAAGGCGCTTTTCCTCAGCATTTCGCCGTCTCTCGAGTTCAAAGTGAGTACCACCCTCATGTACAGCCTTACACCATCCCAGTCGTTCGTGGGCAAGGTATCAACACTGATATTGCAATAATTCAGAGATGCCTTTAGGTTGTCCTTAAAGTGCTTCCTCTGTCCCCTTCGGGACCTACAGGATTTGCTTATCCTGAAGACGTGTCCCAAACATTCAGTGAAGTCGAGTTTTGGTTGACCGTAATGCTATTGCAATTGGCCTCCTCTAGAAAGCTGTTCTTTGTCTGTCGATCTTTCCAGCTGACACCCAGGATGCGGCGGAGACATCGCTGATGGTACTTTTCAAGTACTTTCAGATGACGTTTACAGGTAGTGACTCATAGCCATATATATAGGAGGGATGATAAGACAACTGCCTTATACACCAAATATTTTGATGTCAGTCCTTACACTTCTCTCTTCAAAAACTCTCACGCATCTCCGACATTCCGACAAAAGCATAATTGGCAGCCTGGAGGAGGTGTTCGATTTCAGCATCAATTTCCAAGAGGAAACTGCCTAGGTAGGTGAAACTTTGTAATTCTTAAGAACAGTTCTGCCGATCTTGAGAGAACGGAAAGCTGGAACGTGACCAGGATCTAGCTGATAGAGGATCTGTCATCTTCACATTGATGGAAAGGCCAAGGGTCTGGTATCAGTCGCGTAGATCATAAGCGCAATCAAATAGGGGGCCTCTCAAATAGGGGGGCTCTCAAATAGGGGGGGGGGGGGAGTTTGGATGGCACACTTAGATTCAAGAAGAAACTCTTATGCGTAAGGGTACAGGATATGCACAGAGAAGCAGAATCATGGGATATGCACAGAGAAGCAGAACATCCTTCTTCAACACATGCATGAAAAATAATTTCTTCGTTTTGACCAATAAATGTGGAAATAAGCTTTAACACGAAAACGAGGCTCCATGAGAAAAAAACTTGAAATCTTTTCCACTTAAGGTGGTCCTAAGTTGAAAACAGTGTAGTTGTGACGTAATTACAGAAAGGGTGTATTATGACATGGCGATGATTCTGCGAGCAATAGCAAGGAGGGAAATACCGCGGTATTAGCCACAGTCAGATTTGGCCCTCTTTTCAGCATCCCTTGGGTCCAGAATCGGTCTCCTCTCTCCACCAGATGGGAAGGATGAGTTGATGAAGAGAAACGACTGATTCGTCTCATCCATGCTTGAAAATCTCTGCAGGTATTAAATCATCACCGGGCAGCTTACCATTCTTCATTTGATTACATTTGAACTTCATCAAGTTCAACATTAACTGGCAGCTGGGAGATTTCTAGAAAAACAGACTCATCTATACATACCTAAGATTTGTGATTTAGAAGTTCTTGGAAGTGTTCTTTCCGACAGTGATTTATACTCCCTCCCAAAAGAGTACGTCTTTATCATCCGTTGACGTCACACAAGGGTGTTAGTTACAGTAAAAATTCGGCGTTATACGCCGTTTTCTCAATTACGTTTAGCCAGCAATTTCCCAATTTAGATCTGCCAAAACGTATAAGATTGATCAACTTTAAAACTTTGCTTAAGAGAAGTGTTGCGAGGATGTCATAAAAAATATTTGGCTGTTTTCACCACGCAAAACAATGTCAGGTGACTTGCACTTCAAAAGTTTCAATCTCAGCTCGCTCGGCCAAGAGAACGTCACTTAAGAAATACGATATTTCTTAACTCTGGTCTGAATGTCGCAGGCTAACTGAAATTCCTGCAGACCTGGTGTATAGGACTGAAGATTGCTCTGGTGAAGAAGCCACGAATATCAGCAAGCTCCTGAATCTGCTTGGTTTTGTCTGCCTAGCATTGCCATTGGTTTTTACTTTGAACGTCAGCTTTATGGTATAATGAGCTAGCTCTCTTTTTTGGCAGGGTCACATTTCCTTCGCACAGAAGGCCTTCGTCTTTTGCATTATACAGTAAACACTCTGATCACATTCATGAACGTTTTCAACGAACAAGTGGATGGTCAGTCCAGTAGTCATCTGCAATAGTGATTGATTTGGTAAATAAGGGCAAAGAATCTGATGGAATTTGACTTTTTTCATTCATTGGTATTCATTCATTGGTATGAAATAGGTAATTGGACAAGTACTGGTGTAAGACATTGGGTAGCCTAAATAATGAGGACCAGTAGTTCAAATGGTTATCCTTTATTTATTTACTCCGACTCCTGTGATGGTGAACATGTACGCAAAAAACAAGGGAAACTACGATTAGATAGTAACTGAATATGTGAATTTTATGTGACACGATGAGGGCGAGGATTATATTATATAAGAGCGAGTGATTGAATTGGAATAGGAAAGGCAACCCTGTACGTGTTTCGACCTAACAGTCTTCTTCAGCAGGTTTTTTTTAAGGGGGGTGTAGATAGAGTTTGCAGAGTGTTTGACTAGGGGGTCAAGGATTTTTACCTGGTTGGAGTATTTAATGTTAAAAGTTGTAAGTTTAAAGGTTATTTAATTAGGGAAAAATTTGAACTGCAACATAGGATGTTATGATGCACCAGGTGTTGGGGGGGGGGGTCAAAGGATTTTTTACCTGGTTAGATATTTAACGTTAAAAGTCTGTTTAAGGTTTTTTTTTTGTTAATTCAGTGACTGCACATAATTTTGTGTTACTCTTAAGAACTGCACAAATGGGTTTAGAACACTACACATTTCGTGTAGAATTGCACGTTAAACTAAACCCTGCTGGAAGGAACCCAGAGCAGCAAGGGCAAGATTAAAGCAGAAGCCTCTGCAAAGTAGCGTGTACTGTCTGTACTGAGATATGACCATTGACACCATTCTGTGTTACCATGTGCCAGTGCAACCGGTAGCTCTGCTAGCAACTCCACCAGAGTCTGTATGGATAATTGAAGGCAGACTGACTCTACTGCTTCATGGGTTTCTAAATCCTTTTGATGAAAATGACTCTGAAAATGTCTCTCGATCTACAGACTGATATGACAGGGAGCTGACTTATATTATTTCTTTTTGACTGTTGTTTCAATCATCTTTGTGTTGCAAATCATGAATCTTTTTTGTTTGATCATATAGATATTCCAATTCTTCTGCTGATGGAGTTCATGTGTATGAATGCGAGGTTTCTTGATGCTGTAAACTGCTTGTGCTGCAGTAAGCATTGCAGATTGTAAAATTTGCTTAGAATTATTCTCTAATAAATTGGCAAGATCATGATCTTGCCAATTGGAGCAATCTGCTTTTATTAAAACTTAAATCGTATGGTATTTCTGATCCTACCCTCTCATGGTTTGGCAGTTACTTATCGGAAAGACATCAACGAGTGGTTATCAACGGACATTCTTCTGACTGGCTCCCTGTTACATCGGGCGTCCCGCAGAGGTCTATCCTTGGGCCGCTTCTTTTCTTAATATACATTAACGATCTACCCACCTATTTAGAAAACAATTCATCAATTGCTCTTTATGCGGACGACTCCAAACTTTTCCGCCCTATCTATTTGCCTAACGACAGTGTTTCCCTTCAGAAAGATCTCGACAGCCTCAGCTAGTCACTGGGGCGAAAACTGGGCAATGGCATTCAATGTTAGTAAATGTAAAGCAGTACATTTTTCAAGGAAGAAATTACCTACAGAACATCACTTAACGGGTAAAAACTACTATCTGGCAGGTAACCAATTAGAAAATGTTGTTAACATACTGGACCTTGGAATTACTATCACCAACAACCTTTCATGGTCTAAACACATCGAAGAGATTGTCTCTAAAGCTAACAGAACCCTTGGTCTTGTTAAAAGATTGTGTGGGGATATCAAGGACACAAACACCCGGAAGCTTCTGTATTGTACTGTTGTTAGACCAAAGCTTGAGTATTGTAGTAGTCTTTGGTCTCCTTACACAGGTAAATATCGTTTACTTATCGAAAATGTTCAGCGAAGAGCTACGCGGTTTATTCTTAATTACCCAAAAGATATGTCATATCCGTTGAGGCTGCAGAAACTACGCCTTTTTCCACTGGAATTCAGAAGAGAGATTTCGGATTTAACTTTATTGTTTAAGTCCAGAAATGGGCTAATAACTATGGACGTGAATAAGTACCTGAACGTTTACGTTTATTGCTATCGGACACGTAATTACGACCCAAATAACTACAACTTGATTATTAAGCACAAACAAGACTATTATAGAAAGTCGTTTTTCATTAGGGCTACAGAACTCTGGAATACGTTACCTTCTAATTTAAAATCTTGTAATTCAATTACTTTATTTAAGACTAAAATCACTAACCTATACTTCGATAAATTAGCTACGTATTGCTTACCTGCGTGAATATTTCTTAGTGTATTGTATTGATGTATAGGGGTAGGATGGCAACTGGGACATTAGTCCTGTATCTAACTCCTGCCAGTCGTCTGTTTAGTAAACTTGTAACTTGTTATATATGTATGTTATTGTAATTTACTGGCGAATTAATTAAACTAAACTAAACTAATCTGTGCAGTTGCTCGATCCAATTGTGCAGTTACATAGCCACCAGTTGGAGCATCTGTGAATGCGATATTGTGCACTGCTATCAACGACATTCAACTGCTTGTCATGCCTCTTGAATACATCCTTTACTTTACTTTACTTGCCAAGGGGAGAGTTGTTGTTTTGTGTTAGTTAACAAAAACAATTACTGTATGCTAGGGCCGATCGACTGGCATCCAATAAAATTATAAATATTGCAGTTTTACATTTAGGCCTATATGCTCTGTACAGGGAACAGAGTCTAGGAACAGAGTATAGTACGAGATTAGAGCCCCGTTTACACGACGCTCAATTTTTGGTACGACACGGATAAAATTGGTACCCGTACCACTTTTTTGGTTCTTCGACTACCTATTTAGCTAAGCCCTGTTAACACTGCGCTCAATTTTTGGTACCGTATCACTACCAAGAACCAAAAAAGTGGTACGGGTACCAATTTTATCCGTGCCGTACCAAAAATTGAGCGTAGTGTAAACGGGGCTTAGGTCTATTATTAGTTTCAATTATCAACCTCGTACAACTGTCGTACGGATCGAGGCTTCTGCGCTTGGTGTGTACAAACCTTTAAACATCCTACCCTCAACATTTCTCCAAGAAATGCCTGAAATTTCTTCTTTTCCTATACAGGATGGAAATATTATTAGAAAACATTAACAGTTACTATGATTTATCGATTGGAATTGTATTTACCTGTAGCATTAATATTATCATGCGCAGCTTTTATAAGCAATATTTTTAAAACATTCAAAATAACTAAGCGAAATATAAACTTTAGAAATGCATAAGAAATTGTACATATGGTATACTATAAAATAATTCTTTCTACTATGAAAATAATTTGATCACCTCAGCCTTTCTGCTCATGTTGCTAAAATTATAAAATATTGTTTACATATTTTTGCAACTTTCTTCCATATTCATACTTTGGCTTCGTTCTTAATTTTTCCCGCGTTTTTTCACCGCGTAGTTTTATATTCGTTTTATTTGTCGCGACATTTTTTACTATTGGCGGTTTGATTTGAACTTTGTTTTTATTTTATTTATAAAACAAAAGAAATATCAAATATTGACAGCTGTTTTTTTATTATATGATGTTTCTTTTAAAGCAATAAAGGATTATTTCTCTGTTTTACAACAAGAATGCGTTTTAAAACTATTTTCATGTGTACATGCAAACAATGTACATTCATGAGCAGATGAACTTTATATGCTGTACTCCTGATTGGTGTTTGTATTTGTATCATTGTATAAAGATATTTAATTAAGCCGTGAGAAAGATGAATAACGAAACAGCATTGGATACGTTTTCCGAGCTATTTCACAGTTTGCAAAGAAATAAAAGGTGGGTTATTCTTATATAAAGAGGACATGTACTGTATGACTATAATTACTTTTATTTGAAATGTTGTTGGTCATTAATACAATATTGGGCTATTAATACATTTAATATCCCCCCCCCCCGTCGAGAACCTCAATTCCCAAGTTAGGAAATTAGTCGTTTTTTCCAGAGGGGTAATTGGGGAAATTCAAAATGCTGTTTCCAGAGGGGTTAAATGCAAAAATGTACTTCCAGAGCGGGTTCAAGACTCTTCATTGGGGTCAGTTACACAGATTTTTTTTTGCTTTCCAGAGGGGTAAAAATCCCCAAAAGCAGAGGTCGACAGTGGGTGGGGTTGGTTTTTAAATGTAATATTTCTCGATCATGTTGTGATGTTGAGCAGTGCCAAAGACAATAAATCAAAAGACTATTATAATAAAATAATCCCATATTAAAATAATGTTATATTAAAATAATCCCATTCATGCATGCCAATATTAAAAAAAATAATGACAATTATACTACACACTTGATTGCTTGTATAAAAACAGTGAAGTACAGATTTGAAAATAGCAGTAAATATACATATTATACATTTACAGTAGGTACAAACAAAGGAATGTGCTAATCACTTGTTTTTGAGTGACCTGACACCAATATGCCAACATGGAATGCAGTCTGGCATCCATGACCCTATTAAACTGGAAAGTTTGCCTGTTTGGAAGTTGTGCACCCATGATTTTGAAAATACAGAAAATTTGATACTAACTGTTAGTAGTAATATCACGTTTTTATTTCTGAGATCTTGGTTGCACAATACAAACTGTGCAAAGTGGTCAATGACAATGAACCATTCTGACAGCAGTTAATGGTATTGCTTGCAATATGTGTGTTATTACTAACCCATTGCGCACCAGCACCCTCCCGGCCATAAGGCTTAAGAGTATAAAAATAATAAGGCGAGACTTTTTTTATTTGTTGGTTTACGGATCCGCCGACCATAAATATTCAGAAAGTGAAATTAAATTTTAAAAAATTTTGATGTCATCAATTTTAGTTAATTTTAGTCAATTTGGGGTTCTGGCATGAAGTACACGCCAAGTAAACTTTGACTTTAAGTACTGCTGGCTCATGTTATTGTCATCCAATGTTGCCAAGTCCGGGATTTTATCCCGAGATCTCGATATTTTTTGAAGCAGTTGGGAAAGGTTATTTTTTGAGAAAGGGAAGTTCGAAATTTAGAAATCGATTTTTTGGTAAAATTAACCAATAAACAATTTTGTTAAAAATCCAGGGTTCGTCCGCTTGTATTTAAACCGTATCAGTGAGCTGCATATTTGATGTCAGATTTCATTTTTACAACATGACGTACAAGGCTATCCCACCCGAAATTTGTGCGAAAACCACTTACATTATAATGACGTAAAAAAAGTGGGAACTGATATCGATCAGGATTGTTTAGGGAATCTCGGGATATTTTGGGAACTCACTTGGGATTTTTACAAATTGACAACGCTGGTTGTGATAATAAATGTGGAGATTATAAGCCATGTTTTTCCAAGTAGAAGTTAAATGTTTAGAAGATAAAAACATCGATTTTAAATATACTCAGTCTTTTTTTTTAAATTTTTTTCCGACCTACCGACCTGTTTTTTTTTAAAGTCAAATCCGTAAACCAATAAATAAAAAAACTCTCGCCTAATAAAATAGTGCACATTAGGATGCAGTTTATGCAACTCTTAATGGGTTAATTCAATACATTGAACAGTACCCAATAAATAATTTATTGCTTTTTAAAGTATGAAAATGATTATTGCAGATGATAGACCACAACAGTGCAAACCTGCATGCAGATTGTGGAGAGAGAACAATATATTTGTAAGTCAAATTTAAAAGGATGTGCAAGAGGGGAAATATCGCAGCAATTTTGTCATTAGTATTTTGAAAATTAAAGAACAAAAAGTTGAAACTATAGTTCTCTTCCAACATCCCAAGGGCTGTCAAGCTGTTAAAGCCATTATCAATTAAGTGTTTCCACATAATTTCAAAATTTTAGTGTACTATAAATTTCCCTCAAATTGTTAAAAAAATTTGGTTATTGATATTTTTATATTTCCTCAGTCTCTAATTTGAGACCTCACTTGCTTTGATTCTTGCATGATGTTATTTTTCATCATCAGGACCCATTTATATGATACGACTAGATGTACATAATATATATGATATCGCCATTTTGGTGTGAATTTCAAAAGGTGATTTGTCAAGATTGTGCAGGGTGGTGTCCACCCCTCCTAGTGATGTCCAGAACCCACTAGTGCGAGGGGTGTAGTGAAGTGGGGTCCAGAGTGGTGCCTACATCCTACCCCCCTCCCCCAATGTTATGTCTGTTGGCACAAGGTGGACATGAAATATCTGACAGTGTACAGAATCTAGCCACACTGTGTGTCCAATACTCTCGCAAGAATACCGACGGAAATTATTATTCTGCATCGGTAATATATATCTTCGTTTCGTGAACTCCAGCTGAGCATGGATATACATGCTCACCAAATGGCCTTACCATCGGTACCGTTAGTCAGCCTCGTCCCCGGCGCTTTGATGTTTCGTGACGCGCGCGCGGGAGGCTCGATTCCCGCGCGTGCGTCACGCAACCAGTAAGCACATCAAAGCGCCAGGGACGAGGCTGACCGTCAGTACAAACGGAAAATAAGTGATTTATCATCGGTATTTTCAACTGATAATTTAGCCGGAGTAAGACTTAAACAAACTCGCGATATCTTATAATATTATTACCATATATTCTGTTGCGTCTTTCTTAGTTAATTAAACAAACACGCAAAGTATTATAATCATATGCTGTTCCTATACTTAACACTCAAACAAACTCGCGATATCTTATAGGAAATTCATCATATATACTGTATATCAATACTTCGACGCAATAGTCGCGTCTTTCTTAAACAAACACGCAAAGTATTATCACATGCTGTTCCTATACTAACACTTAATTACAGTCGATTTCAACTTACTTTTCACTCAAATGTTCCGAACTTCGTTCCGAACTTCACAAATTCGTTGCCAAGTTCAAAAATTCATAATGAAATTCACAAACAGGTTTGTAAACTGGGCATTTGATTGACTGGTTTGATTTTTTTATTAGCCAATCAGAGGCTTTGTTTACAAACCTGTTTGTGAATTTCATTATGAACTTTTGAACTTGGCAACGAATTTGCGAAGTTCGGAACGAAGTACGGAACATTTGAGTGAAAAGTAAGTTGAAATCGACTGTAAACAAACTTGCGATATCTTATAATGATTATATATAGCTACTGTCAAAATCCGGCATATATCGATTCTTCGTTCTCGTAAATAAACAGAATATATGGTAACAATATGTTGCGGGTGCGTCTAACGGATTTTGCGTATTTACCGATGGTGGATTCATTTCTCCATCGGTACCGATGGCGAATATCTATTTACCAATGGTGAATTGGCTTACCATCGGTACCAACGGTACCGACGGACAGGGTTTTGGAGGGTTACCTTATGCCCTCGCAATGCTAAATACCTCATTTGCCAACGGACTTTTCATATTTACAGTACCGTTGGTCCATTCATTTCTCCATCGGTACCGATGGAGAATATTTGGCCTACTGTTTGATTTTTATGTCCATGCACTCCTGTACTTGTTCAGAACCGTTACAATTATATTGATACATTCTTTGTAGGTTTGCATGGCGATAAAACATATAATACTTTTTTTTGTGGAAACACCACGTAAATTTACCGAGTAATAAATTTACGTGGTGTTTCACAAACAAAAAGTATTATTATGTATATTTATATTGATACCATACACCGTGCATGTAAATATAAAAAGTAGATATTAAAATTGCATTAAAATATTATTGAAGAATATTTATCAAAAATTGAAGTCGTTATCGTAAACCACGCCCAAACCATGCCCCTTTCACGGCTCTGCCAGGTTCACTTTGTCAGCAAACGACCACTACATGCAATCACAAACCTATATCAGACCTTACACGGATCTGGCCTTCTAGCAAAATCTTCCCGCGTACATCAATTGGAATCAAAGAGTTCAGAATTTTTGAACTTGACAACCTCTGAAAAACCCTCCCCCATTAGAGAAATTTGCACACACAGGCACACCTAGAAACCTAAATGCTCTCATTGGATTAAAATAAGACTCAAAGTTTTCCGGGACGGGGAGAGCATGGGGCTGCGCGTGCACCAGATCCTTTATGCCGCTTGCTCAGCTGCGCAACATGCCCCCTCACTCCCTGAATTTTCGGCACACACACCCAGGAAAATCTGTCTATGCTTGACAAACTTGAAGAACTTGAGAAACAAGCGTGGAAATATGGCAAAAGAGTCAGTAGTAATATATTTACATCGATCTGAAAAATTAATGTAGATTCGAAATCAAATTAGCGAAATCTTGCAAGTATATAAATACTTGATTTAAGAAACTGTATAATATTTTACAATTATTATTATAATATTGCAGTTATATTCAGCCAGCGGTCGAGCGTTGATATATGTGCGATTATTTACGCAAAATTATTCATGCTTACTAATTGGACCATCAATTTCGCCTCTTCGTGGCATGTACACTAGCTGTCACTGCTCGACATGATCAACATCTTATTATATTTTTACCAGCACTTCTAGACTGGGGATTACTTACTGTAGAAGTAGGGAGGGTGCTAAATAGAGGCTGGGGACTAAATAGAGCGAATACGGTAAGCTTGTTTATTAAAAATACGCATTTGGCAAGATGCAATAGCAATAAACCGTTCATAAAGTAAGGTGGCCATGTCTTTAAACTATTTCTGCCAACAGTATAGGCGAAAATAGTTTCATGCATGACTGATTGATTTCAAATTATTAGAGCTGCTTCCTTATGATTAGCGTTAGAAACAATTTGTGTATATATATATATATATATATATAATATATATATGTATCTAGACGTGTACCAAGCTGCACTGAGGAGGCGTTGAACGCCGAAACATGCATGTCTGCAGATTGTACTATATATATATATATATATATATATATATATATATATATATATATATATATATATATATATATATATATACTACTAGCCATGTATAATGTAATATTGTATGTTATCGCCATATACTAAACTCAGTACCTGCTCACTCCATTGCGGTTTGCTTGGTTTGGCAACATTGAGACCGGGAAGTGATAGAAAACGCTTTCTTTTCGTCGGTGATGGGGAGTTAGAGCGGTCATTGTATGTCTGTGATCTGTTGTGAGACATTTCAATATTTCGTTCTCCAAGTATGAAGTACACTGCGTATGTTAATGTGTGTCAAGCAGATGATATAATATGGCCACAACAACATAGAAATTTGCATATGTTTCAAACTAATTAATCATTTATACTTTACACTCAGTTTATACTAACATGAAAACAGCTCTAGCAGGTGATCATGCAGTCATGCCAGATGGTTAGATCTTGTCTGCTTTTAAACTCTGTTCTTTACAGCACGGAGCGCTGCTTTCATTTGTCCTAAACAGGGCGCTTATACATATAAGCGCCTTGGTCCTAAACGTTCACAACAAGTTTGATGATTTGACGAAATTTATATTAATTTTTATTTCTAGATTTCTTAACAGCACAAAACAAGCATGCATGCATATACACAACTCGAGTCTTGAGAACATTTGAAATTTCGTTTTCAGTTCCGATATTTCAATGTACTACCAACTGTACTTTTGTTTCATTCATATTTCGCCGCAATCGCATGTGAAAAGAAATTTTTACAGTTTGTCTCCACCAAACACCGCATGCAGGTAGGCTACTGTATTCTCCGCGTACTCTCACTGGTTTCCTCATATATACCAACAAGGAACGACTCTTACTGGATCTCTATAGGTCCAGAATAACAGTTCAGAACGTTAATATATATGAATAACAGTTGACAATGTTAAAAAATTGCGCTAAATTGGCCTTTCTCACGCCGCCATTTTTGGGTGGCACTTCAGCCGAAGTCTGCGAGATAAGTCCACATAACAGCGACTTTTTATAATTTTTTGGACGAATGATGGTAATTTTGCTTTGTAAATTGTTAGTTTATTTTGAAAAATTGCTTTGCACATTGTTTTAATTATCTGCATTGGTTAAAGAGAATTAGATGCCACCCAAAAATGGCGGGAATTCGTCATCGTGAGAAAGGCTAATTGGTTAAGATAAGTTATATATATTGCAGACGTTTCATCTCGTGAGAAAATCTAACACAAATTGGGAGGGGTGTATTCAAGCATGCAACGTCAGATGCCTTGATGTGGTCAGGCGTACATATACATGCACCGTTGAAGGATGTCCTGGAAATGGGGATAATCATTAATCATTAATCATCATTAATACTCTGGAGGGGGATAGTGCTTTTCAAGCAGTTTGATTGGTTTCGCAGCTTTGGATATCCTCACACTATAAATATTCCACTGGGGGGGGGGGGGGGTGAAATCCATACTATGAGATTTGCAATTGCACCACTAAATGTCCATAAGTATGTCCATACTATGTCGATACTATATCCATAGTATGGAAATACACAATTGTTATGGGTAATCAAAAATCCATTCTATTTTCAACAAAGGTCCATATACAATTTCCAATCTATGGATTTTCAAAACTTTTTCCAGTGTTCACCTCTGGCCAAAAACAAAATGGCTTCCCGCAATTCGTTCCGGTTACAGACAAGCAAATTTATTTACTAAACGAAGCTGCCGTTTCGCCAAACACATACTCTAATGAATAAAATTACCCAACGCTTCGCGTTTTGGTGAATGTCCTTGCACTATTCACCTCCACCTCGGTGAATATAATTGTATACAATACAAGACATTTTAGGGTACTGGATTTATATGCATGTACGTAAACTTTAACGTTGTTTTAATATCGATGTAGGGATAAGGTTGGTGGTATGTTAAGTGGCTGTGAAGCTGAATTGCAAGAGGCAAGTTTCTTTAAACTAAACACTTTGCGCAGTTCTTGTTATTATTTAAATGCAGTCCTATGCTGTATACGTGGGTTTCACTCAAGGCACCATCATGCATGTCGGACCGCGGTCAACCGGCAGTGTTCTCGTATATGTAATAATTTTCTATATGGCAATGGAGTTGACAACAGTTGACAATTTGCCAGCCTAACAATTTGCTTGATACTATAATTTTTACAGTTGTGAAATTGACCACTATATCTGCTGCACGATAGCGCTTACTCATGTAATAAAACCCACTTAAAGTAATAAGATTGTTTAAAAAATATATAAAAATATTAATTGGTTAAACGCGTCAATTTCTTAATAATTCTTATATCCATTTTCCATCGCCCTGATCAGCTTAAGACAAGTGATTATTAGTATTAATAATTGTAGACTTCTATTACTTGTTTTCAGCTGATGCGTCAGATTGATATCATGGTAAATGCAAAGAAGGTTGAATGGGATAGTCAGCTTCATGTTCTCCAACTACAACTGGATAAGAAGAAAAAGGAAGCTGGTATTCTTAAGATTGAAGTTGGCGCAAAAATGCAAGAGGTACTACAGTAATTTTAAATCTAAAGGATTGAAATATCATACCATCGCCAAATTGCCGATTATGTCGTGTCATTACACCATTTATTATATACATGACAAAATTAATGCAATCTGATTGGTTAAGAGGAGTGCAATTATTTCGTTAATTGCAATATCCGGTACCAGGAGTGCAACTGATGATTTGAAAAACAAAATGGCGGCTCGCTTTGTAAAATACACTTTATACTTTATAAAACAAAAGCAGAAAATGAAAATACACAAAAAAGCACTCATCTTTCAATATTGAACTTGAACAATTAGTGACAACCACGTGGAGAAATTAGACTAAGTAAACGTTCTCCATTCTAATGACTCTTTTCCTTCAATTTTTTACACAGGGAGCCCATCCCGGGTCTTATTGAAGTTATGTATTCGAATTACGTATGAAATATATAGCTCAGTGTTGAAGCCTGCGATTTGCGGGCTGTATTCAACGCGCGCGTTAGCCCGCACACAGCCCGCAAATTGCTAACCTGAAGTTCAGGCCCTAATTTTAAATAGGGCCTGACACAAAACCTGTCTAGACTGTGGGACGCCCACATGTTATTTTTAGACACAGCATGCAATATGATTGACAAGTGTTGTAGATTTCGTTACACAAAAAATTTATATTCTCATGAACATGTCCGCAGAGGGCATGTAGTAAAACATGGACTGGACTCATTAGTAAAACATGGACTGGACCCGATTAGTAAAACATGGACTCTATTAGTAAAACATGGACTCTATTAGTAAAACATGGACTCTATTAGTAAAACATGGACTCTATTAGTAAAACATGGACTCTATTAGTAAAACATGGACTCGATTAGTAAAACATGGACTCGATTAGTAAAACATGGACTCTATTAGTAAAACATGGACTCTATTAGTAAAACATGGACTCGATTAGTAAAACATGGACTCTATTAGTAAAACATGGACTCGATTAGTAAAACATGGACTCGATTAGTAAAACATGGACTCGATTAGTAAAACATGGACTCGATTAGTAAAACATGGACTCGATTAGTAAAACAT
>CACRXK020007604.1:0-22446 GCA_902702795.2 Paramuricea clavata
CGTTTGACCTTTATATAAATTGTCGCCTTGACCGAGCTATTTTTAAAACTGTTGTTTATGTAAACTTGCAACCAATCAAAATCCTTCACGATGCTGATCAACCAATCAGATTTCCCGTCCACCAGGTGGACGGGAATCTCACACTTTAGATAGGTTTTGTGTCAGGCCTTTCTATTAACTATGGTCAGGCCCTATTCTGTGATTAGGGCCTGAACTTCAGGTTACCAAATACCATTCATTGCTCCGTCGGGCGTAGCCAGAGGGAGCTTTAAAATCCTATAATTGTCTGTCTTTAGGATGTCACAAAATGAACATTTCACAGGTACATCGAGTCATCGATGTATTTTATGGATATTATGGGTGATTTTGCAAGTATGCTTCAGTGACCTATACACTGAGCTATACTATAGTAATATAGTAGCTCAGTGGACCTATCGTGATGAGTGGGCAAATAATATTTCTGGCAATTTCGCTAAATTTTCACCGAATTGTACTGTGTTTTTCATGTTTGCGTTGTAGTCTGGACTTATACTCTTTATGAACTAATGTATTTTTGTTGGTGCAACAACAACGAAAGAACGAATCAGATTGAATCTATAATTAAGGCTATGAGGTCACCAAGACATTTGAAAGCTTTAAACTGGCAAGATTATAACATGCTATTCTGTTTCTTCTATACTTCCAAATTTTTTACGCTTATATAGGCTATATGCAGAAGGCTGAAAGCTAAGTTCAACGGAACCTCCACAGGCGCATAACTTTTCTAATTTCATAGGCTGTCAGTAGACATATCATGTAAACAAGGTCACCGTTAAAAGATTGTTTTATAATTTAGCATGGTTGTCAACTTCTACCAACAAGAATATGACATGTATTATGGACATTTTAATTTTGAGAACGGCTATATCTTGATTGTATTGTTTATTGCCACTCCGGCGAAAACCAAATCACTATTTAAATACTGTATCAAAATACAATCCCATGCAGCCAATGACGGTAGTAAAGTACAATAGTCTTAAAGTACATGAGTCTATCGATCAAAATACGACTGAATATCGATCCGATCGACGTTATCTGGGGTGGGGTGGGGTGGGGTGGGTGAAATAATAACGTCGATTCGACGTTATTTGTGGCAACATGAATATGGACGTGGCCCCTTATTTATACTGTGCTGCATGTTGATGATTCGGTAATGTTGGACCTACACAACATATTCTCTATGACTATGTCACCTGTGAAATTTTGCTCATTACTTTGGTGATCATGAGGAGGTTATCAATTATAATTATTAATGTATAATGGATTGATGATTATGTCCCTGAAGAATGTTGGAAACTGCTACCAGTTCTCTTGAAACATTCGCTATCCTAAAAGAAAAATTTTCAAGCCAGAATACAATACTGACATAAAACACAGTGGAAATTTGATGGAACACCAGATACTATAGTTATATCACATTATTTCACAATATGATACTTATCCCAAGCCTTCTGGGAACCAGATGTGCAAGTGTGTACTATTTATTTTATACATTTGAAGTAAAACTGTATATATACGATCATATAATTAATAATATATACTGTAGACTAAACCAAGTATAATTAAAGCACCGGAGATACTGTATATCTTTCTGATTTGTATGTACAGTATTATTTTACTCTTTGCCAAAATGCCAAGGTTATAATGAGTGTCGTGGGTCATAAAATGTGCTAAAAACGCATTTTTTCACGAAGATATTATTTTTATTTTTAATATTTTTTTCGTACTTTTTCCATTTATGCATTAGATAAATACAGGAAAATTTAACGCAACAAATCTCCAGTAATAAAATAATTTCTTATCTTGCTGTTATCTATAGTATAACAAGTAAATGTTTGATTTTGTTTCCGTTTCGTATAGTCTAATAAGCCTATAGAATATAAGTTGATGATAAAATGTCTTAATTAGCTATAGGATATAGGTTTATCAGTTAGCTTTGGAAGTGTTATAGTCCCTATCATGAACGTCGCGAATAACTATGTCGATTGCATATGTCTGATACAAACATATTGTCTATTGAGCTATAAATTTTACGCTGCAGTGCCTGTATAATTAGTGGCCAACGCTCGAGCCTCAAATTTTGCTATTTTATCTCCCAGACCTAGTATATGTTCGCGGCCCTTAAAGGTCGACAAACATTTCATGTGTATGTGGCGTTCGGAAGTATTCCATAAATTGCTACGATTTGGGATTTCCCGATTGAAAACCGAAATGATTTGTGCGATGTCGGGCTAATTGCCAACCGAGCGCGCTAGCCGCTGTTATTTCGACAGAATATGATACCTCTACACTTTTCATCCGTAATTTTCAGCGCGCATTGTAATCATATACATATCGTTTAAATTAGCTTCAAAAACTTGATAAAAAAAACATGTTATTCGTGTTGGTTCCCGCGGAGCGCAATGGTGTCATAGTTGCCAGAGGCAGACCACATGCAAAGCCGCCTCGGTATAAATCATAAATCATGTATATGTAACGGGAAATCTTGCTTATTTCAGTCTAATAAAGTCAACCTTTTTTCTTTGATATTAATGTACGCAACATGCTGCGCATTTTACATTTAACAAAATAAGTTTTTGAAGCTAAATTAAACGATATGTATATGATTACAATCCGCGCATTATTGATTACGGCTGAAAAGTGTAGAGGTATCATATTCTGTCAAAACAACAGCGGCTAGCGCGCACGGTTGGCAAATAGCCCGACATGGCGACATCGCACAAATCATTTCGCTTTCAATCGCGAAATCCCAAATCGTAGCAATTTATGGAATATTTCCGAACGCCACATACACATGAAATGTTTGTCTACTTTTAAAGGTATACTAGGTCTAGGAGATAAAATAGCAAAATTTGAGGCTCGAGCGTTGGCCACGTAGAGTTTAGGCTATAGCTCAATATGTTTGCATCAGACATATGCAATCGACATAGTTATTCGCGATGTTCATGATAGGGACTATTACACTTCCAAAGCTGATAAACCTATATCCTAATATCCTATAAGCCTATAACTTAGGGGACATTTTATCATCAAACAATACATTTATAGACTTATTAGACTATACGAAACGGAAACATTTATACTTGTTATACTATAGATAACAGCAAGATAAGAAATTGTTTTATTACTGAAGATTTGTTGCGTTAAATTTTCCTGTATTTATCTAGCGCATAAAATGAAAAAGTACGAAAAAAATATTAAAAATAAAAATATGAAAAAATGCGTTTTTAGCACATTTTATGACCCACGACTTTACCCACGACTTTACCCACGACTTTACCCACGACACACGACTTTTAACCCACGACACACGACATATAGGGACACTCTAAATATTCAAGTTATATGTACCGCACGCACGGAAACGCACAGTGGTCTTGGTGTTCGTCTGATGACAGATAGCTATACTTCGAGTCTTCGACATAATCATTCTTGATCGTTGAGTTTCAGCAATGTAAATGAAAGGAATTTTACAGTCCATAACGGTTTTAATCCTGTGCTTTCACAGTCAAGATAGCACTATTGTTTTATACACACACAGTTAGCGATGTTTGGGAAATCTTCCATTATAAAATAAATCCTTTGGCTTTGTTGAATATCGGACAGGATACACTTCAACAATAAACATTAAACAACCATATCGTTCATTTAATTTAGTATCGTTTGATCGTCAGTCTGTACAGAATTGGGAAGACTTATACCGTATGTATATGTTTCTACGGCGATGCGTGCTCAACTTCGCAAGCCAGGCGCGTGTGGAGTCCTTGGAAGTGAAATATGATCCAGCTTGTCGCTTGAAATGTACCGCAACACTTATTATTGATGACATTCAGTATAGCAGGAAGTTGTGTCATGATGAATACGAATTTAAAACTATTCCTTTCACGATTTCTTGTTGCAAATTACATTTTTATCACCCGAAACTATAACACATAAAATTCGAAACGTAGCAAACAGACTCCTCTACCACCCCTCCCTGAGATCAATTCAATTTACCACGCAGAATCTGCGGGGTCACGTGACCAGCCCCGACCAGGGTCTTTGCTTCACAAGAGCAAAGAGCCTGGGAACGAGGTTGCCCTTCTCTTTTCTGTCTTCGTCTCTTTTTTGTCTTACAGTTTACTGAGGTAACCATTGCTCCTCCATTTTTCTACCGTTATACTTGTTGTTATCGTTTGTACACTAAATAAATTAATATATATTTTATATTTAAATGAAGGATGCAGGTGGTAAAGCAAGTGAGCAGGAAATCACAAAGAACCTTATGGATGGACAAATAGTGAATGGCGAGAGTATCACTGGTCTGGCTGGTCATCCTTCACAACACATTGCGTTACACTTGCTTTCAAAGGTTCTTGATGATGAGACCATTTTTAACCTTGAAGAAGGCAACAATCCTCCTGCAGAGACATTCGTACCACTCACGGTCGATCCTTCGATGAGGTGTGTTGCCAAATTCTATTTGTCTTCATTCTATCTTTCTCATGTTTGAGATTGCTGCTAAATTATACACACGTGTTCATACATGCACTGCACAAATTTAAGCGACATACCGAGGTAATACCGGTAATTATAATAAAATCATAAAAGACCACATTGACTAAAATTATGATTTGAGTTAATTTCAAATGATCTTTGAGTAAATATGTGGATTGAACAAATTATTACGGATGGGAAAACCTAAAATTAGGTAGTAAGTTTGCACTGTATATGTTTAGATTTTCTAAATAAACCTATACTGCGCAATGTAGCACTCGTAGTAGTACTTGGAGTTTCTGTGTTAATCGCAGTGTTAGTATAATGTCATAGAAAATCGTCGATGTTGATTCGCGTCAGAAAAACTAGCTAGTAAAGCCACAAGAGCCATCGCGTGAAACATCTGTATCTTCCAGGTAACGTTGACCGTAACAAAGTTTCGCTAGGGAATTAATCTTTCTCAGGGCATCAACATCCACTTTTTTTACAATATTAAAGTGCCTATTAAACAGGGTTCGTAGCGGTCTTTGAAATCCTTGAAAGTCTTTAAATTTGAATGCATGTTTTTAAGGTCTTTAAAAGTCTTTAAATTCTTTAGTGTTTGATTATACGATTTCCTAGCTAATAAAATAGATTGATTGAAGCAATATTTTCGCAAATATCGACGAAAAGGCATATTTCAGGATGTGATTTGACGGGACTAATTATTGGGTAAAAATGTTGCTTACGCCTGCAATTTTTCGACAGCTGATTGCTCTCAAACGTCTTTGAAAAAAGTCTTTGAAAATAGGCAGCAAAAATCTTTGAAAGTCTTAAATATTTTTGGTTTTGGAGACAACGAACCCTGCTAAATGTACAATGCTGGTAATTAAAGACGAGTAAAGTTAACGTAACTGTTCTTTGTGTGCCTTACTGTATGTTGTTTCCTGTATTTTCCAGGCCTGGTGAAGTTGCTTTATCTTGGTTATCTCCAAGCCCTCAACCTTCTCCAGAATCTGTTCTCAAGCCAGAACAACAATCTTCATCTTTCCCCGGCGAACATATCTGGCAAAACCATGCTGATGTGAATCACAACAATTCCATGAACATCCCAATCACGTCTCCCAGCCCTGTCCCGACACATGGCTGGCTCATCCAATCCTCAACATCATCTCCTGGAACATATTTGGGACGAAGTGAGAACGGTACGCCCTTTATGAATGGTTATGGCAGTCTTCCCTCACCACAAATGTCATCCTCAGTAGAAAGTCTTGGTAATGGTGGGTTCTTTGGTCCACAGTATTGCTCTCCCACTGTTCATGATGATTGGACGCATTTGAGTGACTCAGAAAACACTCGTCGTGGAGACCTCGTAGACCATGCAGGATCATTTGACTACAGCAGGGTTTCACCAGCACATCCACCTGTAGGTCTTGTATGCCTAAGTGGTTCGTGGCCCCAGAATGGACAGGTGGGCAAAGATTATGAAAAAAGTGAAGTGGAAACCCAAATACCAAAGAACGGGTGCTGCAGCTCATGGAAGGGAAGTGAACTTGTGGATTATCAAACCAAGCCCATACCCTTTCAAAGGTCAATTTCTTGTAAATCTGATGATGATTCGTGGATTGGTCGCGGCAAGGAAAGCCTGACGGGTTCTTCGTATGCCAAACAAAATCTAAGCAATGAATTGCATTTGAGGATCGATCAGTGTTACGAGCAGCTGAGATATCTTGAAAAAGAACGGCGTAAGGTGAGTTGAGATTAAGTTTGTTCTCACGAGCAAACCTGCTGTGTATCGCATATACTTAGTTAACGAGGTCAGCGCATGTTGGTGGCACATTAGTTGCGTGCGGTATGGCTTTAACCTCCGCGATTCTGGTTCGTTTCCTAGGTGTACTGGATACGAGGTGAATTTTTCTAGTTTAACTCTTCCAATTAGAAATACGATTGAGTTTGTATGTCAAACAGCGCAGGTTTTCTCCAAGTGCAGTAGTACACTCCGGTTTCCTGCACTGGACTAGAAAGACGAAGCCCATGCTGGATCTCTAGAGATTAGAACTGACAAACCTATCCAGTTTAAAAAAGTTGCACAGTTTAGATTAAGTATAATAAAGATATCATGCGAAGATAGCCGGTATTAAACCTAACTTATCTCGAGGAGGTCGTAAGCTAATATACTGTATGAACTGTATGTATGTACCCTTATAGGTTCTGTAATTGTAATTCTGCTCTCCTTTACCTTCGTATTCATCAGTCACAACGTCATAGTTATTTCTGTTAAACCGTTTTGTATTCTATTAATTAGGCAGAGATAGATATCAGCAAATTCTGGCCAACAAGAAGGGTGTCATCAGGTGGTGTGAATGTATCTACTGGGCGATTACATCACAGTCCATCGCGTGTTGATAAACTTTTAGTTGATGTGCAAAAGGAGCATGCTAAGGTAACTCTTGTTTAACTTTTACAAAATGTATATCAACATGTGGTGCGATATACTGTGTTGTTGTACATTTTGTGTATAGCTTTATCGTCAGGTGCGTCCGTTTTAGAAGAAAATTTAGTTTTTTTTCGGAAATTTTTATTCAATTTTGCTTTTTTCCATCTGATAAAACACTTTTGGTTTTTCTATAGCTTCTTGAAACTTTGCACTATACTTAAGATTTCTGAGATTTATTGGCTTTGTATAGCTATCAATATTTCTGAACTTGACTACCATATCCTACCATATCCTACCCCGTAACGCTGAGTGAATCCCACCAATATACCTTATGCATAATGACGTCACAAGGCTTGATGCCCGCGAGGAATGCTGGTCTCAGTAGTCATCGCCCAGGAAAATTTCGATATATAGTGGCCATTTTGAATTGTTTAATTTTCCCGGGCGATGACTATTAAGACCAGCATTCCTCTCGGGCATCAAGCCTTGTGACGTCATTATGCATAAGGTCTATTGTTAAACTAGTTTACCCACAGGGTAGTAAAAGCTGCCTTGGTGTAGCATTGTTCCCAAATCTTTAGTATTTTAAAGAACAAGAATAAGAACTATTTGTAATGAATGGGAATCATCCATAATTTATACATCAACATTTTCAAAAACGGCCAGTTAGACCAGGGGTTAAAGGGCAATGACAATGACATGAAGGTGACATTTTACATGTGCGACTGTGCGTCTCACTAATTAAAATTTGCGTGTTTATTAATAATGTTTATCAAAGAAAGCAAAAATATATACAAGACAATCTCACATGTGGAATTTGTTCACTTACGCACTGCCTTGTGATGCAGTACAAGTATAAATACAAATGACAAAGCATTTGTAAATCCTAAAACATAATTAAATCATACGGCACATTCAAGATTTTAATATCGTATTTCAGCCGCGTTTATACTGCTTGGCGCATTCCCTGCGTTATATTCATATATACACAGATTTATTACTATGACAAAGTGTATAAATAAACCTTTTTAAAGCATGTCATTTGCATTGCAGACCAGAGGCAAAAAGCATTTGTCAACCACATACCAAATTTAAGCAATCGTTAAATCATATACATGTCATGGAAAGAATATGGAAATAATGTTGAATGAAAGCATCGGTGATCGCGTATAATGTTAAAAGCACCACGTATAATGCTGGAACCACTGCGTATAATTACAAAAGCACCGCGTATATAAATGGTGAAAGCACCGCGTATAATGCCGAAAGCACCGCCGTATAATGCTAAAAGCACCCAACAAAATGCTGTTTGATCACTTTAAGCCAGCTATGGCTTTCCACTTTTTTACATTACTTTGATACCCTGTGTCCCTGACTCTGTTCTTATTATTGTAAGGTGGAGGCTCTTGTTGGAAGGATAGAACGTATCAGACATTCGCCCCTCAATATAAACATCAGTGAAAGTGTAGATGAAATGATGGCGTGTATTCGTCGGTTGCAGTCGTCTCGTAAGGATGAGATCAGTGGATCAACTGCAAGAAACAAGAATGTGACTGCAATGCGTTCACCTGATGGAAGAGGTACTGTAAATGTTTTTTTCGAGCTTAAACCTATAAACTGCAGTTTATATTGTGCTTACATATTGAGCGAACCTGGTCAATGATCTACCAATTGAGCGATCGAGATTAGCCCTAAAACCAAGAACAAAAGAAAGTAATGATCAAACTCATTCTAATGCAAGTGAATTTAATTTCAAGGTACTGTAAATATTTGAACCATTAATAATGATTTAGAATTGAGTAGCACTGCACGGAGACCGCGGAAAAGTCCCAATATGACTGTGAGAAATATGCAGGAAAGTCTCTTCGCCTCTCTTCTCCAATACACCCTTCCGGAAAGTACTCAGCCTTAGCTATTATAGAGCCTCGTTTTCGTCATTTGCGATATTGGGTCCTTTATCTTGGTACGGATGGACACATTTACGAAATCATAGAGTTACATTAGTCAATATTATATAATCATGGAGTTGAGTAAGCTGTTGATCATTTAGGTCATCGGTGACAAGTTAAAGGACTCTAAAGCCGATATCTCAAACCCGAAAACGAGGCTGTATAGTCAAGGCTTTTCGGAAGTCGATTGACTATGTTCATTGTAACCACATGAACATTGTAAGTAAGCAGCCGTTTGTCATTCGAACGAAATCCCAATTAAAATCATACCAGTAAAGAACAGAAATACTGTACTGTTGATGCATAATTGTATTATATTTTCTAGATATAATTTCGCTTATCTCAGCTGTGCGAGAACTGGCGCTGAAGACACGGGGCTGTCGAACTGCGGTGTGGTGTGCTTCTCAGTTGGTTCTAAGTGAAATGATGAAAACAGGACTTACGGCGCCGAGGTCACGTCGTTCGAGCAGCAATAGCGAGAGTGGGATCGAGTCTTCTCCGAGTCCAGCTAGCGGCATGGTTTCATAGGCACAGTTCTTTTGTATTGTCTACGAACACGCGTGTTATTAGTGGCAATGTTGTGTACAGATGGTTACTTACACCTCGCTGGTGCTTTGAATTTATCTCAATTTAGTAACCTACAAAAAGCTGGCAGTGTTCATGCTCTTATTAAGCTTTATTAAATAGTGCACAATTTCAGCATCTGTGCGGCTTAACATGTTCTATCACTAACGAGTGTTTGCCAGGCCGGATTAGCTTTAACATCCATTCTTTGGTTATTGGTATTAAACCGGTTATGCCACATCAAGACATATATTTGGGTCAAAATTGTTATTGTAATATTTGAGACATTATTATGCGTGGAAAGAATTTCGTACTATATTCTTGCAAATTAAATATTAGAGGTAATGGTTTCAGGAACAAAGTTGGGTTTAAGGAATTAAAAGTTGTGGGTTATTGATAAACGGAACTGCATCTAATGGATAAATTACATATAAAGAATTTAATCCAACAAACATATAGTGTGTAACAGCTTCAATATTTCCTTTATAACCATAAATAAATTAAGTCATCGTGTTTTCAAGAGACACTGAATTGTCTATGAACAACAAATGTACAGAACATATTGAGTAGTTCACACATATCGTA
Organism: Paramuricea clavata; assembly: GCA_902702795.2. NCBI lineage: Eukaryota > Metazoa > Cnidaria > Anthozoa > Malacalcyonacea > Plexauridae > Paramuricea > Paramuricea clavata. The sequence goes on from CACRXK020007604.1 coordinate 10,030, forward strand.
AAGAATTTAGCATTTTAAAGCACTGTAGTTGACATCACACAACTTAATAAAATTGTGTTCATCACAGCGTGTCAAAATTCATACTTGTGTTTTTAACGACCGGATTCGCATTTGGTGCATAGATATCTTATATATACACTAGATAGCGCATCTCTTTTAGTAAAATTGAAGCCAAGAATATTCCAGCGGTTACCCCCATTTGAATAGATGGCGGCCTATGTTGGAGTTTCCCACTCGCTAATAAACGCTTAAAAAACAACAATAACTTTCATCATTTGGATAGTTTGAAAATGTATTTGGAATAGGTTTAACTTAATGTTTAAGTTCCCTGTTTAAGAAATAGAAAACATACGAGTCTTCTCATTTCATGGGAATATCCTGAGTCTGCAATCACGGCTTCGATTTTTGAATTGCAGAATAATTAGATGCACTATCTAGTGTATTATAAGATATCTATGATTTGGTGCAGTAAAATTTCGCGCAGTTGATTTTTCAAGGCCTGTCTAAACCAGTCTGAGATTCCAATGATTATTTCATCTCTGAGGCACATATAGTAGTGCTAATGAAAGACTAGGATCCTCCGGCAGGGATCGAACTACCTGCGGCCCTTCTGTATATTGAGAGCGCTGCCATCTGAATCGCATTTGGCAAGAGCTAACCACTTGCTTTAGGACCAGTTCAATTCAACAAGTTGTCAAGTCCGTCTCTAAAGGGGTTGAAAACAGCGATGTACGTGAGCGGTAAAAAAAGGCACGAAAATATGAGAAATAAGTACTATACGGAGAGACGGACATTGGCAAGCGCGCCAAAATTTACCGTCTGATTTTTCCCTACTGAGGCGTGGTTTGCGAGTCGACAACAACAGCAGATAATGAGTATTTCACTGGCGACGATTTGGAATTTGGAAATATAACCCAATCAGTTATGAACAGATCACATGGTACAGAGCCCATACCCCCTATAACCGAATTAGCTGTCTGGGCTCTTTACCATGTGATCTGTTCAAATTGTTACTGGAAATACATGCATGCACCAACCCCTAGCTCTTAACAGAGGAACTATAATTCTAAAATATTGTTTCAACATGAAGTATTTCATTCATGATCGGAAATAACAGTAGTTGCTTTGGTAACATGAAAATCATATTTTTAACTTACGCTATCAGAAAACACTCTAGTGTTAAATCAAAGCCTATCACTATTCAATCCCGCAGTTATAAAAAATTTGATCAAGCTTCATTTAAGCATGACATTGATTCTATTACATGACAGTACATAGTTTCCTTAGCAAATTTGGAAAAATCTGTTTCTTGAAGTTGTGGATAAGCATTCTCCAGTGAAACAAAGAAGAATAAGGAAAACTTGTGCCCCATATGGTTCTCTGTTGAAATCAAGAAATTAATACGGGAAAGAGGTCCACTAAAGAACTTAGTTAAGGTTACAGGACACCCTTTTTGGCGTTTTGCGGAAAATCGCTGCTGCGCGCTCAATATCAGTCCGATTTTCATCAAATTTTCACCAAATGTTCTTCAGTGCATGCAAAATATGGTAAAGTTGTAAAATTAACAAACAATAAAATAATGTAAGAATTATTCAGGAAAATCGCGGTACTGTTACGCTTTTGAGTTGTGCTCCTGCTGGTTTTAAGTTATATTTATGAAAATATCATTTTTATACAGTAAAATAGTTGTTCTAAAAAATTGTGTTCGGAATTTTTTGTTTATTTCGTCATTCCGCTGATATGGCGATTTCTTTGACGACTGCAATATATTTCTGAATTGTTTGAGTGAATTGCTCTTTATTTTTAAAATATCCAAAATTAAAGAAAAGCCGAACACAATTTTGAAACTGACGTCTTTAGCTATGTCCTGTGAAAATTTGAAAAAAATTGGTTAAAACCCGCAGGAGCACAACTCGTTTGAAAATCAGTTACCGTAAAAGTTTTCGGGAGAAAATTGAATTTGAATATTACATTTTCAATGTTTTTCTTATTGCAGCGAAATGTATTTTACTAAATAACTCTGCGAGTTTTCAACATTTTTCGTTCAAACTTGGTCAGATAGTAGAACTAGTCTAATGCTTTCATGGAACCAATAAAAAAATTTTAGGCAAAATTAACACTCAAAGGTGTTCTGTAACCTTAACTACAAAATTAGAGATAGCAAAAATCAATATTATAACTCTTTGTTCCAAGGGAAGCCTCACATATCGATTTTTTCCACGAGAAACGTCATATGTTCGTTTGGGGGGGAGGGAGGTTGCAGCTGTGACGTTTCTCAGTAAACATCATGGAAAAATTCGATAGTTTTTTCGAAAGCCTTGACATTTCGGAATCATCTATGCAGAATAAAAAAATTACATTCGTAATACTATACCTGTTCTATTTACGAGTATACATTTATATTATTACGCCTGGCTTGCATTAAAAGACTCAAGTTTAAAAAAAAACGCGCTAAAATTATCAATATTTCATGCAAAAAAAGTTGTTTTGAGAAGCGTTCGAAATTTCCTCACGGAAGCATCGCCAATAGCCGACCGTAGAAAATAGTAGAAAATTACCTTATGTGTACTATATTAAAGAACAAAATATCGATAACTATGTGTGACGTTTCTAAGGGGGGTGGGGAGGGGGTGTCTCCAGAGAAACGAACATATGACGTTTCTCATGGACAAAATCGATATGCGAGGCTTCCCCAAAATTAACAACACAGGCCGGACTAAGGAAACTTGGAATGGTGTCAATAGTCTTCTTTCTAAACCTAAATATTCAACTAGTTCACCAAAAATTTTGCAAGACGGAACCGAAATTACTGACCCATGCAGTAGCTATTAATAGCAATGTTTTTGAACACTTTACTGAAATCGGACCTAAGTTAGCAGCGCAAATTCCAACAACTGGTGCGGTTTCTTTTAACATTCCACAATGTAATGAAGTTTTTGAATTACATGAAGTTACCCCATCCCAAATATGTGGATTAATTTATAAATTATCGACCTCCAAGGCTAGTGGTCTTGACAACATTCCTGTCCGTTTATTAAAACTAATTAATCTCACTGCTGTCGTTTCACTTACTCAAATAATCAATCTAGTAATCATAGATATCTTATATACACTAGATAGTGCATCTAATTATTCTGCAATTCAAAAATTGAAGCCATGATTGCAGTCTCAGGTCGTTCCCATGAAATGAGAAGATTCGTATGTTTTCTATTTCTTCAACAGGGGACTTAAACATTAAGTTAACCCTATTCCAAATATGTTTTTAAACTATTCAAATGATGAAAGTTATTGTTGTTTTTAAGTGTTTATTAGCAAGTTGGAACGACCAACATGGCCGCCATCTATTCAAATGAGTGTAACCGCTGGAATATTCTTGGCTTCAATTTTAGTAAAAGAGATGCGCTATCTAGTGTATATAAGATATCTATGCTAGTAATTCTTAAGGGAATTGTTCCTGTTGACTGGAAGTGTGCCAGGGTATTAGCAATTTATAAGCATGATTCAAAACTAGATCTTAATAATTATAGGCATATTTCAGTCCTCCCTGTAGTTGCAAAAATTTTTGAAAAGGTTGTTTTTGACCATGCAAGCATATGCTTTTTAAACAAAAACAATCTTTTATCTGACATAGATGCAGTCACAATTTAGACCCCTTCATTCAGGGCCGTAGCTAGAATGTATGTCAGTGGGAGAGAAGGTAGGCCAAAATTCCTTGAATATTTCAAGACACATGAAGCCACGAAGGTGGCATCCGGAAAATGAAGACGCAATGACAAACAAAAATATGCATATTTTACGCACACAGACATATTACAGAAGATGTAGTACGTAGAAAACTTTAATTGGGGTTGAGCAGGGCCGAAGGCCCGAGGAAATTTTTAAGTCTCTGAAATGCCATTTTCTGGACTTTGGGGAAGTTTTTGGCAGAATTCTGATGGTCATAAAACAGCGTTTTATTATGTCGAAATTTACGATTTGCTTACAATTTTAGCACTAAATGGGTGAAGGCGTATTTAATTACCCCCCCCCCCGGGTTGCTACAGCCCTGAGATGTCAGGGCCGTAGCAACCGCCCGCCCCCCACCCCAATAATTTGCTAATAATCATCCTTTTTTCAAAATCATGCAGACCTTTATCATTCAATCCGTGACAAACTGCAAAGAATGAAGGTATTACCCACACTTTCCTGCAACTTATTCAATATATAGTTAATTAAATACGCCTTCGGCCATTTAGTACTACAAAATTGTAAATTTCTACATACTAAAACGCTGTTTTCTGACTATCAGATTTCTGTCAAATCTTCCCCAAAGTCCAGGAAATGGCATTTCAGAGACTCTAAATTTAAAAATTTCCTCGGACCTTCGGCCCTCCCTTTCAGTCCCCCCCCCCCAATCGAAAAGAGCTTCCTACGGCCCTGGATGTGATAAACTGAAAAACACTTACCGATTCACGATTTGTTAATTGCTATCCATGTAAATGCCATGACTTCATAAATCAGTCAGTATACTGACAATACAATAATATTATATTTTCTCTGTTTAACAACTAAAATTTTGTTATACTATTATTACCGTAATTTTCCGAATGGCCAACCTGATTTTCCGAATATGATAATTCTAAAAAACCCCACCACCCATACCTCCCCCCCCCTCGCTACGGCCCTGCCTTCATTCAACTTTATAAATGGTACACAAGTGGGCTAATTAATGCTATCTTATTCATAGATCTGAAAAAGGCTTTTGATACCATTGATCACTCTGCATTGATCATAACATTTTTGCTACAGAAATTAACTTGTAACTTTTATTATAATTACGTGACTTTTATTATTCATTAATTAATAAATATAAAAACAATGAAAAAGATACGCACATCCGGCCCGCAAATAGCAATGCTAATCAAGGCGGGCCGGGATCATAGATATATTGTATATGATATCTATGTCCGGGATACATAATTATATGCAAAATTACGTCACACACATACATACATAGTATTACATACACAAACATTCACACGCATACATCCCGGGCCCATTATTTTACAAACATGCACATACGAAAACACCCATACAAAAACAACTATTTTTGTTTTTCTTGTTTTAAATTATGTTTAATTAATTGAATAATCTTTGAAACATCAATAAACATGTCTTCAGATTCTAAGATATTAAACAGAGTTCTATTTAACTTTGTTTTAAAATGACTTTTTGAAAGAGGTCTCATATCGCCTGGTATCTCGTTCCACAATCTAGCTCTCTTTCTTGAAAATGCATTCCTTTGTATCTCAAGTATAGAATGTCATTATGCCATATGTGAGGTACGGTGCAATTAAAGAATTATAAGTACTTATAAGTGCTTCTAATGGAACATAATACCTGATTTTGGCAATAATCCCTACCACTCTGCTAATTTTATTTGCAACATAATCAATATGATATTTCCATGTTACGTTACAGTCGATTAAAATTCCAAGAAATTTAATATATATATATATATATATTCTTTATATTCCAAAGCCACGCATTTATTTTGATTGTGGTCGATAGGAAATTTTCTTTTGATGTGGGTGAAATATAATGAAATTCGTTTACTTTACGTTTAGAGTCAATTTATTAGCAGCAAACCAACCACTTAAGTTTTTTAGCTCTATATTCACAATTTGTTCTATTTTCCGAAGACTTTTGTCAACATATAGCAGATTGGTGTCATCAGCATACAGATAAAACGAAATTTGTCTGAACAACTCTGAATATCATTTATATAAAGTAAAAATAACAGTGGACCTAATACTGATCCCTGTGGTATGCCATGACCAACTTTCATTTTATTTGATATACTGTTGCCTATTTGAGTTGTTTGGATTCTATCTTGTAAATATAAAGTTGAGAACCATGTATTTGTTATGCCACGAAAACCATAATAATTAAGTTTACCTAATAAAATGGAATAATCCACAGTATCAAAAGCTTTTTTAAGATCTATAAAAACCCACATGAGTACAGATTATTATCCATGTTAGATTGCACAGTATTAAGAATATCAAGTATAGCATGTTGAGTTGAGTAGCCTTTACGAAAACCATACTGAGAGGAAGACAATATATCATTGCTTTCAATAAATGATTCCATTCGTTGACACATTAATTTTTCAGATATTTTGTTAAAGTTTGAAAGTAAAGAAATGGGTCTGTAATTATTTACATCTAATTTATCTCATGTTTAAATATGCGTATGAGTTTTGCCATTTTCAATTTTGACGGGTAAACTCCTGTTGAAATGGATATGCTAAATATTTTTGATAATACATCACTAATAATGCCATGAGCATATTTAATAATAAAACGATTGATCTTTTTAGAGATTATCTTAATGAGTTTCTGATCGTACTCAATTAACAGTTATTAACAAAATACGGTCTGATACTCGTAAAGTATCATGTGGTGTTCCTCAGGGGTCTATTTTAGGTCCACCTAATCGTGAATTGGTATCAGATAGGCGTTTATTCGCTGATGATACCAATTTGACATTTGCGTACAACGACCCAGACAAGTTGATCTCTGTTCTAAATGATGATCTTAAAACTCTCCAAAACTGGCTTATAATGAACTTGAATAAACTAAGGCCTGTTTTATACGTCGAATTTTGGTCGCGTCGAATGCAATTAAGGCAATAGATAATGAATGATAAACCTCATTAAGCTTCATTATCTATTATTTGAATGCAATTATAAAACTAAATGTATGTTCATCATTGTAATTAAGTACTATCGCAGAAGATCTTAATGTCGCTATCTCAGGAAATAAAATCGAAAGAGTCAGGACTTACAAGTGTTTAGGTTTGGAACTGGACGAGAGTTTGACATGCATGGCGTATCATGTTTCTGCTATAATCTCCAAAGTCTCCAAGGTGATTGGAGTTTTACGAAGAGTAAAGCCATTGCTTCCACAGTCAACTCTTGTCTTGATTTACAACTCTTTAATACAGCCACACTTTGATTATTGTAGCACTGTTTGGGATAGCTCAGGTAAGGGTCTTGAACAAGAGCTACAGCGCTTACAGAATAGGGCTGCAGCCAAGAATTATTACTGAATCTAATTACAACATTCGGTCCTCAGACATCTTAATATCATTGAATTGGGCCAATCTTGAAACCACACGCACTCAATTGCCACAGTTTAAAACTTTTATGTACAAAACTGTTAATAACATGGTTCCTAGTTATTTGTGAAGAAGATTTACTCCAACTTCTATGATACACTAACACAATTTGCGAGGCTCTAATCATAAACCTTTTATTCCAAGACCCTTAACTGAGTCCTTAGAGAAGAGCTTTACTTATAGAAGGGCTACCCTATGGAACGACATACCCGTCGAAATCGCTAGAGCTCAATCTCTTGCTGAATTTAAATCTAAAATTTCTTACTATTATTTTATTATATTTGTTTCTTTGCATATGTAGTCTGTAACTTTTGTAAATATTTTGATTAGGTACACGTCTCCATTGAAAAGCACATAATATTATTTTAACTTGTGAAATGGATCTCGTGTTTTAAATAAAGATGTCAGTCAATCAATCAAACTGAGCCTTTACCTTTCACTTCCTACAAATAAGCTTGCGGACTCGTCAAAATCGGCTGAATCTGTACAAGTCTAAATGGCGTAAATCCGCGTTAATATTGCCAAATTGCGCAAAAAAGTGTAAAAACTGATTTATGAGATGTTCCAGACGTTCCACATGTTCCATTCCATATATTAGACGTTCTGGGTATCTTGTTGAGACCTCCCTAGAAAGGTCCGCGAACTTTTTTCATCTCAACACCAGAGCTCCCCATCCCTAATCGTAAAATCCCTAATCCCTAATCCCCCCCCCCTCACCATCCCTAATCGTAAAATCGCTGCGCCGTCCCTGATTCTATACTATGGGAAATTCTGTATTTTGGTTTACATTGTCAACTAACTATACTTACTATAGTAGTACTCAAAAGCGTAAAGAAAAAGAAGAATTTGGACTCGCGTAAACTTTTCACCTTGTAAAAAATCACCTCATAAGCAGTTTATAATTAGCTTTTCCATCACGAATTTGGTGGAGTCTAGGGGTGCACCGGATTTGGAATTTTCAAATCCGGCCGGAACCGGATTTACCGGATTTGGACAAAAATTCGGGCCGGATTTGCCGGATTTGAGATAAACCTGTAATGGGGATAAATTGGGGTAATTCAGTATTCAAAATGGCGGTTTATGTTTTTTACTATTATTCGTTAGTGTCAGTTTAGATTTTGATTGTGTTTAAACCTTTTTTAAATATCTTTTTGTTAATAACTTAATATTTTATAATAATATATTAAGTGTTTTTTAAACTTTAAAGCTGCCAAATTGATGGTTTATCCCATTCTTGGTGAATTTTTTAAGGTGAAAACAGAAATTTTCTCCAAATCCGGCCGGATGCCGGATACCTGAAAATTCATTAAGTCCGGCCAGAATCCTGGCCGGATTTGAAATCCGGTGCACCCCTAATGGAGTCGAAAAGTTGGTCAAAATGTATCAGAACACAATACGGTAAAAATATTTTTGCTTTTGGCACAAACTTTTATGAATGTGAATTAGATAGATATCGGTCAAGTCACATTTGCTGTTTGTAAAAAGCTCATATAAACACATAGAAGAACAAAGGAACGAGCGTGGCTGAATTGACAATAATATTCACTGACACTGTTATTTTAATACTGTAATTAATTAACCAGCTCACACAAAATGCATCTTATTGAGTTAAGAGGTGCTTAAAACAAACTGCTGTGCTGAGTGGTTATATTACTACCTTAAAAAAAAAGCAGAAACTCAGCACAGCATTTTTACATTGGTACTACCTACACTGGTACAGACAGTTTTAGCTTAAAACAAACCCACACAAAGCAAGTACGCTATACGGTATATAATTTTACTATGGAAATCGAGACTGAAATGTTTATTACTGGAATTAATATAGCCTATATCAAGATATTATGTTTGTCTAAATATATCAGCATGAAAGCATCGAAATATAATTGGCCTCTGCAAATATTATACTGTATCCAAGTCTGTCTCGAAAGTCAATGATATGAACACACCAAGGGGCCGTTGCGCTCTACCAAACAAATGTAAATAACATTTGCGTTTTAGCCAGGAAGAATGCTGATTACTGAGTCTAATGCTAAGTTTTCCCTGTGTTCCTTTTACATTAAACACAAAATTCTCTAACAAACACATTATTTTTTTCATAATACTACTAAAGAGTGACAGAAAATACCTTATGGATGAAAGAAAAGTAAAATAATTAATGTTTTGATGGTTTTATTCCTTATCTTTATGCATAATGATTTTGACACGAATAAACGTGCTTCAGCAAGAAACGTCACAAACATCTATACATCAACACAATAATTGATTCCTTTCAATACAAATATGCTATTCTTAACAAAACCTCGTCATTTGAGGTCAGTCCTAGCAAGAGAGAGGAACCTTTTACTACAGCTGCGCAACTTAAAATGAGATTGTTGCCAGCAGTTCTGACTTTGACTCTTGTTACAACACTTTGTGCTGTAAGTACATTTTTACAACTTGTAGGCTATAGTCTAATTTTAAATAGAGTAAATCAAGAGCAACAAGATACATTTTCTTGACGCGATGGATTTTGTCACAGCTAAAACAGAATCGATATCCTGCTTATGTTCGCTCCCTTCAATAACTAGTTGCCTGCAGAATTATATAATCAATTTGACTGCATTTGGAAACTGCAGATTTTCTCTAGGTACTCAGAACTTCTTTTGACGGGTGACATTGTTGGCCAAGTGATGACCTTTACTGGAACTCTATAGCTATAGGCCTAGGGAAAACAATTTAGAACTGATAATGTATCCAGTATCACTACCTATCACTAAATATTTGGCTAAGCTGTCTAAATGTTAATTTAAACACATCAGGTAAATCCATACGATCCTGGGATTTGCACAAAACAGAAAAGAGGAAAATTGGTGGTTGTCATGGATCGAAATGATGATGATAAAATAGTAGTTTGCGTTCGACACCATGGAAAATATCAGTGGGATGTGATGAATGGTATTTATCAGAGGGTATTTATGTACATATGCCAGTTTAAAGTCACCGCCATGATCTAACTACCAGTACAGCAATTTATTCACAAACTTATGAAATAACATTACTTAAAGCATTTAACTCTACATGGCTTGGCTTACCACACTAGGGGTGGGGGTGGGGGGGGGGTTGACTGGGCATACGCGAAACTGCTCGGGTTTTCAGCGGGAGAAGAAGATATGCGTGCTTCCACTTGGTTGATTTAAAAAACATAAACAGCGGCTGTTTAGGCCTAGTCTAGGACCTGTATATGAGTTTGTATGCGTTTCATTTAGCACAGGTAATCTCAACTGTTTTAGGGCAAAATGACCATGGCGGTCAACATGGCATATGTGCCAAAAGCTGAATCCGGGACGAAAGTCCTGAAAATGACCCCGCCCTAAAACGGCAGTGTCGACATAGCTCTAACTTCAGAAAACAAAAAGCGATAGTCTTTCTGAAGTGCTTATAGTGTTTAGAAGGGTTGCTTTTAGGGGTGGTCATTGGAAGAAAAATTTGTCTAAGTATAATATTTTACAAGAAAATGACCATGCACCACCCCAGGTAAATTGCTGATTATGCATAAAATAACTAATATGCCTGGCAGAAATTAAATATTCTTATTTCCTAAAAAAAATTATCATGGGGTTAAAAACTATGCTTAATTTAATGTAAATATTGTTGATTTCATAAGGATTGTCATTGTTTTCTTTAAATATAATAAATTCTATTTCACTTACCCCCCACGAAAACGCGATTTCAGCCATATTTTGCCGTCTTGTTTGCTTTTTATCGCCGAATCACGCAAATATCATCCAGTTATTGTACTTTTACATAATCATAAATGGCTGAAGAAGATTTCAAAGAAGGTTTCATCCACTTTTGAAACAGTGCAGTGTATTTTATCTTCGATAATGTGTCCTTCGATATCTCGTCAAATTGCCGCCATTTTAATGGCTCGCCGCTTCTCTGCCCGATAAATGCCACTTCTTCGTTTTCATATGTATTTAGATTACATTATCCAAGAGTACTTCATTGTAGAATAGTCCCAATCTAAAAATTGGAAATATTATTTGTACTTGGGAGGAAAAAACCTCCCAGTACAATTGTCCTGTTAGAATTCAAAAGAAATAATTTAAAAGTCACGCGCAAGTTCGCGAAAATACCTCGTGGGTTACATAACAGGGGGGTGAATATTTTCACGAAACGTTTGTTCGCCACCACAGCAACCTAACTAAATGTATTATATTTTTTGTATTTTTATAATTGATGATAAATATACGCAAATATTTATTGTTTTTATCAAAAATCACAAATATACAATAAATATAATGTACCTAACTTAGGTTGCTGTGGCCTGTGGCAAAGAGTCAGTGGCGTGCTGGGTACTAATTTTCTGGGGGGGGCAGTGGGCTTTCAACCAATATGCGCCCCTATATTGTAACGCTTCATAAATGAGTGTCGAAGGCACGAGCCGAGCGCCGCAGGTGCGAGGTATCTCTAGGGGGGTCCGAGGGCATGCCCCCTCGGAAAATTTTTGAATTTAGGGTCTCTGAAATGCCATTTCCTGGACTTTGGGGGGAAGCTTTGACAGAAATCTGATGGTCAGGAAACGGCATTATAACGTGTTGAAATTTGCAATTTGGTTAGAATTATATATAGTAGTAGTAGTACTTAAATTGGGCAATGCTAACCCAGTTCCAGCGATTAATCTAATCCCAATTCTATTCTCTACTGATCTGGTGATCTGAATACATTTACAACATACAGCTCTTTTATACAATAACACATGGACCCCACGCATATGCACTTTAAGGTTACCTTGCTTGGCTGCCAAAAGGGTGCTTTTCAGCATTATCTTATCACTTACATTACTCATGAGTCATGATGTTTCTTGCACAAACAACTAAATTGCGTATACAACTTACATTATCATAACTATCTAATTTGCGCCGCTCTCGTGATTCGTGAAGCATAATACCTTCATAATATAAGGGAATAATACCAGCAAAAAAGGCATAATTCCCGTGATCGCTTCGAAACCTGACCAATATTCCGGTAATGAGACATTGTGTGTGATCACTGATCATGTTTCTATATGAACGATTTTGTGTGAGCCGTGAAGTAGCAAATTAGCAAATACGGTTAGACCAAATAGTCTGTAATTTAATATATCACTTTGTCGTCTATGCGCTTAGTCTCGATCTGTTTATAAGCCTATATAAATATATACTTCTTGACGGAAGTAACAAGTTTTTCAAATGCGTTTTTTCCCACCCACTTTCAAAATTCCGCACAGGACGGCGC